>JAODKE010000020.1:19598002-19622785 GCA_026779605.1 Mormyrus hasselquistii | reverse complement strand
TAGTAAAAATTCTAAAGCTAAAAAAATGATTTTTTCTTTATTTAAAAATATATATATATATAATTTAATTTAGCATTCTCCAGCTTATTCCCCTGTAGGCTATACTTCCGTGCTTCAGTTAAACCCCATATAAGCTTTCCATTCCCATTCTATGCATCTTCTTGCCATGATTTTATTGCTCCTTCAACATTGGTCTCTGAAGGCTTGCGATGCGGTAAGCTTCTCTGAACTGCCATTGAAGAAGCGCTTTAATCAAATCTCTGTGTTTTGCCAGGACTCATAAGCTTAGGCAATCAGTTTGTGAAAGATTTCTTTGCCATCCCAGAAAGCCCCTCTGAGTGCCTAATTGATAACATCTCATTGAAAACAACAACAATCTCATCGGAAATCTCATCTTACTCACGCAAGATTCAACACTTGCATCCTGGCGAAAACACTGCTAGAACAGCAAATAACCTGGAAATAATATGTAAAATGTTTGCTACACAGCTAATGATAAATAAAACATATCGATTGTGGAATACAGTGGAGCATTAGTAGAGTTAGCAAAGAGGCCTGCTAGCGGAGGGATTCCTTTTGTGAGACAGGATGCTTTTAATGCTACACATCTCCCTGGCAGGCTTTCATTACAGATATGCTTCTTGCCCTTTCGCTAAAAGCCATTCAGTGTATTGTTTCAAAAGAGATTCAGAAAAGACGGGTTTAGACGACAAAATAAGACGCCAAACACAGCATTATGCTAACACGTAGCTGGTGCCTTTTGCTGCACTTCCATTAAGGAGACGGGAGATTTAGTTTGTTTTTCATTTGTTAATTTGTTTTGCTTATGCAGAGTTCGCCAAAACTGAGCTATTTAAATTGTGCTTCTTGTTCCGCTGAATGTCTGACTAATGCATGTGGATTTTAACACTTAGCTGGTGTTCTCATACTGACAAGGTACTTCAGACAGCAGTGTATTTTAATTTTCATGTGGATGAAGAGAAAAAGTGGAAAATAGTTGAAGTATATTTTGTTGAAGGCCTATTAAAGAATCACTCACATGCTACAATAAAATCTGAATTTCACGTCCAAAGAGGCAACTTATTTGTGGCTAAATAACCGAAATAGTACCAGGATTCTCCTTTTCACATGACTTGTATTTTCCCATTGTTTATTTGAGATCAAGCTGAGCCTAAAATTGCATCAATATCTTACCAACTACATAGCTTTAAGCTTATACAAACTTATACAAAAAAATATCTGTTGTAACACTATACAGTAGGTGTGTGATGTTATTATTGCTTGGAAGGAAACAGATGACTTGGTTTCGAAGCAGCTATTAAAATATTCCATAGAGTATCATTTAAAAAAAACAAACTGTCATGTTCGCCGTCTGCTGAAAGAAAATGGGAACTTACACACTGACCTGTTTAGTAAGCCAACCAACATACACTGTAATAGGCTGTTTCAGCTGTATTGTTTCCAATAAAGAATTACACCTCGGTCAGTTCTTCAGAATGCAGAGTAGGCGAAACAGAGCAGAAATACCACAGGCAGGGCAACAGTGACCTTTTCACAGAAACCTGTTATATGGATGGGAAGAATTCATGCAATAAGGCATTCTTCCCAGGGAAACTTCCCAAAACAAAATAATACCTTGCACATGACTAATGTTATGATTAATGGCAACCTTTTTGGAATGCACATATAATTTTGGGGGAAAAAAGAACGATGATGCAACACAAATGTAAGTGTAAATGCTTGGGAAACTTACATAACTACCTGTTCTGTATATGCAAGTCAATCACTTATCTCTTGTCGTAAAATGTCAAGGGGCTCACAATCTTTCACATGCTGTAGACTTATGCAGGTTTACGATATATTTACAAATATTCAAGGAGGTATATCTTACATTCTCCCATCCATCCATCCATCCATCATCCAGCTTAGTCACTTCCTATAAAGGGTTGGAAAGAACCTTCGGGATGAGGTTGGTGGGATTTCGAGTCAATGAAAATTGAAAATTGTGACTTAAAGATTACGAAATACAGCATGAAGAATAATGGCTAAGACCTGGATTTTGACGTTAAGGATCTATGCGGAATCGGGAAGCGACTTGCAGCTCTACCTGATGATAGCACTTCACCGAATCCATTAAAAACAAGAGAGATCTGTCACTGTGAGCTAAACAGGCAAAGCGATTTGCATAAGTGTCTCCTAATGGAGTAATTATGACAACAAAAAAGCCATGGAAAAATCTGACAAGAAGCCTCCGAAATGAAGAATCGAGTGTGGAGTATACAGCGTGCGGGAAGCGACACTGACGAAACGCCCATGTTTTATCTGTTGGCTTGTTTGGAGGAAATGCATTTGGCACTTATACAAAGCGTTTGGCATCAACACAATTACAGTAATGAAAGGCATCTATGGATTGGCCAGAAATTTCTAATGATAAAGATGGAAAAACTGGCGAAAATGTCCTGTTTCCCTCTCTCAGCTAATATAATTATATGGAATCTTTCCAAGACCAACATAAATCATTATCTTTTTGTAATTGTATTTTATTGCATGAAGATAGTTCAGTTCAATTAAATATGTACCCCTAATACTGTACCCTTCACTGCAATAGCATCTAAGGCAAAAAGTTATTAAATATTCTAGAACTAGAAGTATTTAATAGAAAAGTGTTTTGTACGCTTGTAAAACAAACACAAGTTATTAAAATTTGCCAGAACCAGCAATATTCTGAGCTTCAATTTCTCCAGGAAGGACAAAGTTCTGTCCTTGTCTTCAGTATGAAAAGAATGTAGTCTGCACAAATAAACAATAAAAAGTTACAAGGGAAGAATATTTATTTTTGTGCAGAAAATACAAATGACTGCATAAAACTGATAGGAAGAACTGCAGTCTGATTTCAGATAAACTGTATTAATCTGCATTGTGTCTTATTTTTGTGAATTTATCTCCCTCACCGTCTCTTTTATTCCATAGAAATGTTTACTTCAAACATCTTAAAGAAATAGGTTATTTGATAAAATTCAATAGCTTTGTTCTCTCATCTGAAGGGATATATAATTTCATTTAAGTGCACAATGAAGGGTAAAAGAATATGTCATATGTTAATGAAATATGTGAATCATTGCTTAGTGACAGCATCAATGGCATTGTTTAGTGTTTTGTAGTGTAATTCCAGTGGCAAATCATTTTTGTAGTGGTTCCGGCCATGAGCCTGTACCAACTTCGGAATGTCAGTACAATGTGATTTTTGTCCGTTCTACTTGGTCAAGTTGCACAAGCTCAGTGGAGTTTATTGGGGATTATTGATGGAAAGCAATTTTCAAGACATCACATTTTTGATTTAAGTCAAGACTTTGACTGGGACTCTCAAGGACATTGGCGTTCTTACTGTTAAACCATTTCGGTGTAGCTTGGCCAATGCGCTTCGGGCCATTGCTCAACTGAAAGGTGAATTTTCAATCGAGGCGTTTAGCAGACTGAGCTGATTCTAATAAGCTAGATAAGACACGGCCATGTGACCTCATAGTGCCACTAGCAGAACAGGGAAGGGGTTTGGCAGCTGACGTGCTTGATATAAACTTCAGTCATTGACCTCTAGCACTTCTGCCCTCAGAGCTCCACCTCCACCAGTTGCTTTGTTGGTTGGCTGCTCATCTGGACTAAGAATTACATCACAGCAGGTCACATTCTACGCTAACTGTAACTTCCACATTTAACAATCACTTTCACTCTGCTCAGTACGGTCACCATCCACCTGTAATATGCTGTTATGTGCTGTCTGAGATTTTTTGGCTCTTGTGTGACACCTTACCTTTGGCTGAATTTAAACTAATCACTTGACTAGGTGGCCTCATGTTAATCCATATAGACCACTCCAGTTGTACATATCCAGTTTATCTTATTAGGTATTTGTCACGACTCAGACTCAGAGCTTACAGGCTAAAAATATTTACTAGCCTTTACGACCAAGGACTGTGACAACATTTGAGAAGATGCCAACCTGGGCCTTCCATCCATCACGGCAGGTTTTCTCCCCCTCGGCTTCTTAGATCAACAGTCCAAAACACTAGTGGAAACAGCAGATCCAGGAGGACTTGGACCACTGACTGGATGACCAGCTCCAGGAAGACATGAACCAGAAGATAGACTCAAAACAGAGGGCTGAAGATTCAGAACCAGTGACATAAAATGGGGCAAGAATACAAAATCTAAGACACACATACAAAATCACCAAAGACTGAACAGCAGCGGCAAAACACCCAAGCTGTGGGATGCTGGCTGCTCGGTAGCAAAACCAGAAACTGACCAACCAGAAAGCGAAATGCCAGTCGACAAGGACCGTGACCGCAAGCCATCCCAACCACCAAGCAGTACCTGTTGGCAACTAACAGGCACAGAGAAAACAGACCTACTCCATCTTTCCCCATTAAACAAACTTTTGACAAGATCGAAAACTGAGCCCTATGATCCAAGCGCAGTAATGATGACCAAGCAGTGAGAACTGCACACTGCTCCCTCAATAAGGTTGGGCTTTAAATGCACCCAGCTTAGAGCAGGCTCAGTTCCCTGATTAGTCAATCAGGGAGAGGTGTGACAGTATTATGTATGACTAATGGAACTGTTTCTTTAAAATCCCTCATACCAAGCAGTGAAATATTTACTGCACTTGATTTCTAACTTCTAATTAAATTCTCTATTTAATGAACGTAACACTATATTTGCAAGCAACATGCAAAATGCACTTAAATACACCGATATGCAAAACATAATAACCACCCTCAAGTGAAGCAAACAATGTTGACCATCTGGTAAAAATAGTGCAAGTCAACATCAGGGGTATATTAAATGTATTAGACAGTGAGGCAACATACGGTACTTGCAGTCATCATTTTGAATGCAAATCATTATGGTCAGACTAAGGGGGCAAAGCATCTCCAAAACAGTAAGGCTTATTATGGGATGCTCATAGTCAACTGTGGCCTAGACAGGGTGCTTGGCAGCCAAGACTCACCGATGCAAGATGTGAACGAAGGCTATCCTGTGCGGCACAAATGGCAGACAATTCTAATGATGATATTGGAAGTATGGTGCCACAATACACAGTGCATGGAGCCCTGCAGTGTATGGGCTACAGAGGTTTGGACTGAAGTCATTGGTCCAACTTATCTGTCAGAGAATCAACACGTAATCAGCCACATGCTGCAACATAAAATGGAATTCATTGGATGAGGCAACCTGCTTCCATTTCTCCAAGGTCCAATTCTGACACATGCGTGTCCATCATAGGTACTTTTGACAATGGATAGGGGTTAACATGCGCACCCTGACTGGCCTGCATATACACACGATACCAGTCAGAAATCTACTCAATTGTTTTTTAACAAGATAATGACCCTGTAGTGTGTGTGAGCTTGTGAAGGAGAACCGAGATTCTGTGACAGACGTCCTGGCCTCCACAATTCCCCGACCCCATCCCTCTAGAACCGATTTGGGAAAAGCTTGATTGAAGAGTAAATGTATCCAGAACTTGTGGAAATTCCTTCAGGACAGCTGAAGAAGCATTCCAAGTGGATACATATAGAAACTGGTTTAAAAAATGCCAAGAGTCTGTAATGCTGTCATTGAAGCAAACCTGCGCTATTTCACAGAGTCTAAAATTTGAGAAAATTCTGTGATGTTGAACATCCCTTTGCAATATCTGATATGTATTACTTCATGGCCTCAAGGCCATTTACTATACGGTGAATAACAGTTAAAACAGAGACAAATGCAATGAAGTCACTTCATAAAAAAGCAGGTGTGTCCAGACATTTGACTGGTGCTGCATATTTACTGTACAATATGCAAAATGCTTTAAATAGAAATATAATACATTTCAAAGACCTTGCAGGCATGTGCTGGTTCTCAAAGGGATGCAATTATTGGCTGGTAAACCTGTTTTTTTTTTTTTTTTTTACCTTAACAGTAGCTGTGCTTCTTTGCCTGATTCTGAGTGTGAGGTGGGATTTAACCGTTCACCCGTGGCCTGCTGTCTGAGCACATCAATCAGGCGTCTGCTTTGGACTGGCAACCGGTGCTTCTCTTTGCCCTGTTACCGCAAGGACTGTGGGACTATTCCGGCTCTAGTAACATGAATTAAAACAGACAGGGTGAGGATTTGCAATTCATTAGGTTTGCCCATACTTTGTGTTATGGACTTTACCGTATTGTTGATTCGTGTCAGCTGCAGCCTGGGGAGAAAATTACACAATTATAATGTCAGGTTTCATTGATTCCCCCCTCCCTCCCGCTTTTCTTTAACCAGTCAGGCGCGAATTTAAAAAGCAAAGCCTTCTATGTACATAACGCTTTTTTTTTTTTTTTTAATGTTTTCCCTTTGCAACATAGAACAGCAAACTTTGTGTCTGTCCATTTTCTGTTTTGTCGGCTAAATGAATCAGCCGCATTATTCTATGTACTGGACACCTCTGGCAAATGAGCCGGATCATAAATTGGACACTGGTGTAATATCATTAAAACATAAAGTTCAAGCAAAACAAACTTGATGGTTCAACCCAATTAGCCCCTAGAAGATAAGGGAGTAAATAACAAGCAAGTACAGTTGTGAAATTCTTGTTAAATTAATAATTAGAAAAAAATGTATCTGTGATGTATGAAGTTATGGTTCATATATAAAGCGTTTATACATTTAACATTTTAAATCCAGTATTTTTGATTCCACCCAAAAACAATTTGATGTTCATGCAACATTTCCCACTAATTCATACTGAGCCTTTATTTTTCACCAAAACTAGATGTAAAGCTGCGGGCTCATGGGGTCCTGCCAAGCTCCAGTGTCCCTACGGGCGGCTACAGAGAAGCCTGTGAGGAATGCAAACAGGACATGGCTGGTGGCCGCTAATCTCCGCAGCCAGGGGAGAGAACCGTCTCCCTCAGCGCTGCATCATTCCTGGATCATGCATAGGGAAAGAAAAAGTGAACAGGAAGTGATTCATTTGTGTTCTCTGCTCTCACTAATAAGGAGAGACCAAACCAACCGGTGAGAGAGGACCTGTGAGCCACTAGAAACATCTCTCTGCTTTGGCCAACGATAACCCCACACCCCCCTCAACTTACTCTGTTACCCCCATCCCAGTGTCCACCAGACCCAAGCTGCTGATTGGCGACTTTTCCCTAAATAACCCCCCCTGTACGTCTCTCTCCCTTGCCATCTTACCCACTACAGGGATTATTATGACTAGATTGAGTTAACATTGACATAAAAGACTTAAATTAATGTACTGTGGGAACAAATAATTTAACAGAAACATTTTCTGCCATATAGACATCTTAAATGCCATTACAGGAATTTATGTTCCAACAAGTATCACTCCCTTTGTCTCAGAGGCAATTTGTCAGAGTGCAATTTCTCATTATCTCCCTATGTCACCTCATCACAATAACATGCCATGATGTCATCTGGAGACAATTCTGGGGCCCAGTCAATACTTACTTATTCTAAATGTGACCCCAGATTGCCTTGGCCACTCTCAGTAAAATGTTAAATACATTTTGTCCATGCATCTTTCATAATCACTTATTCAATGCAGGGTCACCGTTAGCCTGAAGCTTTTCGCAGGAAGAATAGTGCATTAGCCAAGGGACATTCCGGACAGGGCATGACTCCATCACAGGGCACACACACGCCGTGGGCAATGTATACACACCATTACACCTAAAATTACTGTATGTTTTCTGAATATATGTCTGTGGTCAAATGCACAGTATTAGAGCAGTATGTGGTTTCAGGAATACTTTACCACCCAGTGATAAAAGGAAGGTTTTTGCATTAAAGTGCTCAAGAGTTTGGATTGTAATTATATTCAATAAAATAAATAAAACAAACTGAAGTGCTATTCAAAACCACTGAGACAACAAATGGTGATTTAAAATGTAAATGATGAATCAAAACTGTAATTGCAATAGCATATTCTGTAGCAATCTTTAGTGTTAGTATACAGGCAGATAGCTTTGAACAGTACATCAGAGTAATAGATTGCACATTTTTGTTCTTCATAATTACAGTATGTGGTTCTTTTATTGTAGCCACCCTTTCCACCCTTTGACAAACTGTTCCATAGTGCATCTACCTTTCTGAGACATGAGAACAGTTGGAGGATATTTTTCCAGTCAATGATCTGAGAAGCGTCCCTTGACTAAAATGAGTGTTCAGTGTTCAATATCAGATCTTTTTTACTTTCCAGGAAATCTATATCACGTCTTACACCTGGTATATGTGTTATAGTTTTGATCAGATTTTCCCTTCAATAAACAGCTGCCGTCTTCAAAGCCTAATGAAACAAAAGTGCTCCAGAAATAATGAACAGAATGTTTATTGGCTGTGAGCTTGTGCCTGCAATCGTTAAACGGCTAGACTTTTTGGGCTTGTAGACTGCCTCTCTGCTTCAGCGGTCATACACCCTCTGTTTCTGCCTCATCCTAGCCTGCTCCCCCATCCCATATAAAGACAAAAGACTGCTTGCTGCTGTCTTTTTGATGTCAAGTATATGATTTTGATTGTGATTTAACTATCTTAGCCTGGGGTTTTCGATTGCCCTGTTGTGCAGCCGTCTGTGCGGGGATCTGATGTCTCATTCTTCACTCTCTTCTGAGGTATTATGCAAGGTTTCCACAGACACTTTAGGCTCTGAGATGGAAAAGTTTTGCTCATAAAAAAAAAAAAAAAACCTTTGTTCCGGAAAATCCGGAACAGCACCGAGATGGTAATAAATGTGAATGTGTCTGTCTTCATATTGAAATCACAACCAAGAATCAGGGTTCTGTCAGTTACTCTGATTTTCTACAGTAATCCTAAAACGTGCCATTTGTATGAGGCAGTATTGCAGAATTGTCCGAGGTTTATGGAAGTGTGTACAACTGAATATCCTATGATGCCCTTTGCCCCCCCCCCAGCAAGGCTGTTTCCAATTATATTCTCCAGTGCTAACTGGTACTTCCATTGCAACAATAAATGGACCGAATGGCTACCAAATAAACAAAAAAACGAGAGTAGCTGTCATGGCTTACAGTAGAAGAACACAAATTGCTTGCAGGAATAACTACCACAACATATGTACCAGTCATTGTGAGGTTTCAGTTTGACTGAAAGGGTAGAGTGCACATCCAGCATCCAAAGACCGCTTCAGCATCGGACTGAGCCGGTTAAGCAGTCCTCTCATGTTCGCCTGTTACTGCACGGTAGCGGAAATCGCGTTGTGTAGGACAACTAGAATCCATCTCATTGGCAATCGAAAAAAAAATACATTAACCATAGAAACATATTAAAACAATCTTAACATGACTTTGGGCCAATTTGAAAGTTGCAACTAATTTCAGATTCTTGGCAATCACGCTGGTAGACAACTTCCTCGCTTTCTTCATTTAATTTTAATCGTGCATTATACTACCTGCCGGCCATCTGTCCCGTGTTTAACTCGAAACTGGGAGTGGTGTTATGGTTCTCTCATGGCCCTGCACCCTGGCATCAAGACCCTCTACATTAAACCTTTTACAGTAAATGATAAACTTACAGAACATCTTAGATATATCTATTAGTACATAATAAAATGTTCTTAGTCATGTCTGACTGCTCAGTGAAAAATCTCTTCTTTGTCATTCTTTGTGTATGTAAATAGAGCTATTGATAAAATAGCCTGGCTACCTTAATTGCACTGATTGCTTTTTGTGTGTTGTATTTTTGCAGAAAATGGAGAATAGCCTATGACCGCTTCCCTGCCACCATCCCAGCCCCCTCAGGTTTATGCAGAAAATGCTTCACCTATGGCTGTGTGTAAACACATGCAATTTCCTCCCGTTGCTCTTGGCTCCCTCCAATGGTGTAGTATTAGACAGCTTACACCAGTGATAATCTTTAGCGTGCACCTTTGGTCTCAGTGTTCAAAGTTCAGCACCAGCTGGCCACTTGAATCCAGCACAGTCTGGACTGTATTTACCAGGCTCTCAGGCCTTGATGTCACATTCTTTTCACTTCAAATCTCAGTAAGACACGGTGTCTTGGGCTGGACAGAATGGTTATGGGAATTTTACTTGTACAAAAATCTTCAGGGCAGAACAAAAAAAATGACTGGTTCAGAGAGATAACCAAACAGATTGTAGATGAGGCAGGATCAAGACATCTGATTGGTTGGTCCCACCTTCTATAGTTGCTTGCACACACCTCCTCTACAATCTGACTGGTTGTCTCTCTCAACCAATCATTTTTCATTCTGCCCTCAGAACATTTTTGTGTAAATAAAACTCCCACAAGCACAGAATGTTTCTGAGAAAGGCAGTGATTTCTTAGTATTTAATCACTCATGTAAAATATCTGAGCCTAAATATATGCATCCTCACATTTGTCCAATATTCAAGGGCGACATGAACACAAAACTCCATTCTGTGCCTTCCAAAGAAAGCCGAGACTAAGAGTTTAGTATTACACGGGAATGTATTCTTCACTGCCAAAAATGAGATTTCAGGCCAGGAGACATCCTCCACACGGCAAATCTTTTTATCCACAATTAACACCAGTAATGGGGAAAGCTACCACATTACCTGAAAAACTGAATTGCATTTTGTTTAAAGTAAATCATTATTTTCCAATTTAATAACTCTGAGGCAATTTGTACGAGAAAAATTGAGAGAACAGGAAAAAAAAATAAACTTGGTGGAGAGCAAATTGTGCTTTGCAGCTGTGAATAATCAAGGCACAGTTTATCTAGGAAATAAAGACAAATCTGTCCTCTTCAAATGCCTTTCACTAAACTACAAGACTGCAGTATTTGATGCCACATGAGTGTCTAAAGAACTAAAAGAGTGCATAAAAGAAGATGGAAAAGATGTAGTAACTATGATTATGGAGTGAAAAGATACGGATGTGGAGGAGGGGGTGATGTGAAACATACACATCTTTACAGATATGTATTATTTACATATGGTATTGGTCTCCTTTAACTGAAACATCCTCCTACTGTTTCAGAGTAACAAAAGCTTTTCATGTGTCCGGTTGGATTTATTTGTTAAAGGAATACTATCTATCCATCCATCTTTGGTATCTGCTGATCCGGTCGCGGTGAATTTGAGGCCAGTCTCCAGATGCACAGGGCAAGAGGAGGCGGACACACTGCACAGGATGCAGTTTTTTTCTGAATGTAATTGATTACAAATATTAAAACCGTTTTAAAGTAATAACGACAGCAAAAGTGAGGGACTGAAAAAGGATGAAATGTTATTTTTGTGATTTACATATTTACATATCCATATTACATTTCCATCCATTCTCTGCTTCAGGCGATACAGTGATGTAGCGGTTAGCACTGTTGCCTCACACCTTGGGCACTAGGGTTTGAGTCTCTGTCATGGTTCCATGTGTACAGTTAGCGTACGCATTCTCCTTACCTCATTGTGAGCTTCCCCACAACAAGCTTATTATATACTGAGGATAATTGGACTTGTGAAATTGCCTGTAGGTGTGTGTATGTGCCCTGCAATGGGTTAGCATCCCATCTTAGCTTGTCATCCTGCCTTGTGCACATAGGCTCTGGACCCTCCCGTGATCCTGAATAGGACAGAAAATAGATGGATGGATGGATGGATGGATGGATGGATGGATGGATGGATGGATGGATGGATGGATGGATGGATTTTCTGCACCTGCTTGTCCTGTGCAGGTCTGAAGCCTATAACAGAAACGATGGGTGCAAGGTAGGGAATAACCCAGGATATGGTGCTGATCTATGACAGCATATTATATGTATGAATATCATAAATACACATGTAAACATTATTTACATATGGCATTGGTCTCCTTTCCCTGAAACATCTTCATACACGCATGTAAACAGAGGCATCACTGAGAGAGTCTTTCTGGCAGACTTCTTCCCAACTTTGCTCACCTGCTTGGCATCCATTATCCCACTTCCTCGGACAGCTTTTCCCTTTTTTGTGGTCTCTTCAATTTTGCAATTCTTCACAGATTTTCCGTAGAAGTCAAGCCCAGAATGAATGGGTCACTCAAGGGCACTCACGTTCTTATTTTTAAGCGAATCCGCTATATGTCTGGTCTTTTTTTTTTCCTGAATGACTTCCCCGCTGAAAGATTTTTCAGAGTAGAGTCCTCAGCAGAACGAAACAGGCTTTCTTGTAGTATTTCCCTTTACTTTGTTCTGTTCTATTTTCCTTGGAGCTTAATGACCTCTGTGGTCTTAGGAGAATAATCCTCACACTTTGATGGTGCTTCCAACTTTACTGGAAAGTGTTAAGGCCACTGAGTCTCTGCCAAACACAACGGCGTTTTGACCAGGAGAGTCTAAAAGGCATTAAGTACATCGGTTTCTAAATCCATTTTGTCCTTTGAAAGCATTTAGTAGATTGTGTTCTGTGTAAACGATTTACAAATGACAAAAAAGGCCTGTTGTTTCAAGGTGATTTTAACGCAGAAGGTTATTAAAGCACGATTCCCACATCCAGCTCCGTCTTTCTGGAGTGCATGCGTTGTCCCCTTTTCTCTGCAGGTTTCTTCTGTGTGCTCCAATTTCCTCTTGCAGTCAACTAGTGTCACTAAATTGTCCATTGTGAGCGATTGTGCGTGTGACTGACATCCCATTCAAGGTGTCTTTCACTTCCAGAATAGGACTCCAGGAACACCGGCACTCTGTACTGGAAAAGCAGTACAAAAAAAAAGGATGGATCCACATAAACTTTATCACGTCCACTAATTAATGTAAAAAATATAAGAAAATATTGTTAATTGTGAATATTATGACTGATTATATACTGTTTAGTTAACATGTAGCCTGGAGGAAGTGCTTAGTTTATTTAAGGATTACTAAATTACACAATAAATTATGGGTATTTTTTCACTTTGGCCAAAAGGCATGTATTTATGATCATGAGGCATTTGTTGAATCAGAACAGGTTTCAAATGCTACTAAAGACTCCAGCAATATACTTGTAAATGCAGAGATTGTTTGGAAAGAGAGAAGCTGATTTTAAAGGGAGAGGAAAAGAGAATAGCAGCCACTCAGTACTCAGTTTGCCATTTTCTGACAAGTACCCACATGTGGAGACCCACCCATCTTCAGCTACCGACGGCTACTGGATATAAAAGTAACCTGTTCGTGCAAAGCTAGAATTAATTATTAATACCAGGATTTAGACTTTTTTATCTGAACCCCGTACAGGCAGTTCTTGGCTGTTGTAAGCAATCCGTGCCACAGACCCTTGCAGATTTACCTCCCCATATAATTCAAGCAATGGTGGAGGAACTAGGAGGCAGGGGGACAGTGCATAATTTTGCTTTATTTGGCCCCCACCCCAAAAAAATAGACCATATATCAGTAAGTTCTGTCCCCTCCCAATATCAAACTCTCTCTTGCATTCACGCCCTTGCATTCAAGATACTCTACAGCAAAAAAACACAGGAGACAAAAATATACTTGTACTGTTACTAATAAATAAAAAGATAAGTTGAATATTTACTTAAAAGCATATGGCACTTTCCATAAACTCTGGGTATCTCGGATATGTTTTTGTGTAAGTTTAGACTAACTTCAGTCTGTTTTACATAAATCGAAAGCTCCCTACCTCATAAACAAATGACATAAAGTAATGAGCTGACAAAGGGAGGTTTTGTCAAAGGAAGTTAATTACTTATTGTTATTATTGTTATCTTATTATTTCAGTGAATGAGCCCATTTAGCAACAGCTGCAGCTTGGAGAAGCCCTCAGCTAGATGACAGAGGGACCATTACAGCGATAGCAGCCTTTTCGTTGCCACAAATGGCTGTCATGTGCATGTGTTCGAAAAACATCGGCATCAACACAATAACGGTACCTGAGAGATAATACTGCCCGTCGCTTTGAATTAATGCAGAATGCAGGCCCCAGTCGGTCTCACCAATCGGTTGCTCGCTGAGCTCACAGAAAACTTTTTCAATAAACATCCACGAAAGAGGCATAGATGGCTAATCTCTTTCCTTTGTAAAAGCGATAGTAGCATTTGTTGAATAATCGCAGTAGACGAAACCTCAAAACAATTCCCTGACTTAGTATAATGATCCAAATGGATATGCATAACATTTGGATGTTGGGTAATGTAGAGATCAGTCAATATGCCAACATCACACACTCTGTTCCTCATTTAATGGCATATTAGCATTGGCAAGTCACTCATATTCTACATTCACACTGATTATGCTTTCAGTTCATGAAGGGGCTATTTAACAATGCCTATGGAAATTACACTAGAATTACACTGGGCAAATGAGCAATATTGCATGAATTAGTTCCTCGACCACATGGTTCTAAGAAATATGAAAAGAATGATAATGTTACCAGATGGTATAAGGCATCACAAACAGCTGTGTAGGTTTAAGTATGTATATATTACTTACAGTTAATAACACCCAACTTAATACTGAAGAAATAACCAATAATTGCACAAATGTATCTTGTATTATAATTTTAATGAGTCATATATAAGCTTGTATTATATAACTTAATTTGTTTAGCTCATTACCAAGTCGTATGCAAAGTCCCAGAGAAAATGAATCACTGGGCGTTGCATTCATTCAAGTGCACTTAGGTGTAGCTTTTGCTCAGAAAGACATAAACATGTTTATGAAACTTCTTGTCTCGTAATTGAATATAAAACTCTGAACTTTACTCCTAAAGGAGTTAAATGATTATGAATCTTCCAGTAACGATCCACAATAATGATGTTTTCGGTTTTTGAAGCACATTCGAAGGCCAGTGCACAGCATATTATAAAATAATACATTAGCTTGATTACATTCTAGGCCTTAAATTTATATGGCAATATTAAAACGACGGCTGATTTTAGAACGCTGTCCTTCTCTCAGATTTCTTGAAGTCTGAAAGCTGTAGCTCTCCTACGTATAATAAAGAATCGTGAAGATCCTCAGAGCAGCCATTAATAATTTTTCGAGCAAAAAAAGGCGACGTCTCATTTTGAAAGAAGATTCACAGTTTGGACTGGGCTCTGTGGCAGTCAGATAAGAGCCCACTGGAACGCCATGAAGCTTGATGGATTGTGTGCGGACATCGTGGGTGAGACGTTTTAATTTAAATCCTGTTTCACTTCACGGAGGGATAAAAAGTGAAAAGGGATTGTCACTTACTAAGTGAATGAAACAAAACCTTTCTCCCTCTACGGATCCCTTAATAAGCTAAGTCAACTTTGGTTTAAACCATTTTATTTCAGTTAAATTCAAAAAGGATATATTTTGAATATAGTACTAGGCCCATCAGCTTTTACGTTAGTATCCCATGCAACTAAATAAATGAAAAGGTTTTTTGAGTGAATAATTTAAATGTTAGCATTTTGGCAAAGTAAAAACAAGCAGTAATCGACAGTGATCTTTGTATTCTTTTATACATGGACTTTCTGTCAGAGATGTTCACGAGTCGCGAAATCAGAGTCCGAATCAGATCTATATCCTGGTCCCAATTTGACATTACTATTTACCAGACAGTTAACTGCGTATTTGTTTTTTTTTTATTATTGGTAACTGATGCGACTAAATGAGAATCACCACTTCAACAGTTCAAAAACTGTATCTCATAACCCCTTAGGCTTATATACATTTTCAAAGTAATCACTATTTTAAATGACTTCGAAGCAATAACATTTTTGTAAGACCCCAAGTACTTTTTTTTTAATGTAGAAAACTAGTACTTTCTCAAAAATAACATTATGATGAAGACATGCCTTTTGGCATAAATTCTTGAATCCACAAATTGCTCTGCTGAAAGCATGTCAGACTGGCCCTGTTCTGTAGCCGGACCAATGCCATGCCAGACTCCACCCTCTACTACGTTAAAGTGGTGTGATTGGCTAATGAATGAGTATAACTAAGGCCTCATTGGTCCTGCTGCTGATGTAAATGCATGTTTACAGTGAATCAAGACTTTCATTTTTACACATCATTCTAAAGCAAAAAGTCCAATTAATGAATACAATTGATTTGTCTCTCAGCTTGTGTGTGTGTGTGCAGTTAAATAAATAATTATGCAAGTAATACTGCAAACTCCATGTGTTATTGTACACAAGTTGCTATCAACGAGTCAGAACCGAGTCCAAGTCAAAAAATAACAAGTTGTAAGTTGAGTCGGAAGTCAATTTAAGAGTGACTCGAGTCCGGGTCGCAAACTCAAGTCCCCATCTCTGTTTCCTCGTATCCTGATAATTAGGATGCACAAGTTTTGTTTCACTGCCCATCATGGTTATATTTTGCCATCATTGATTTATTAAAAAAGATCTATGTGGTTTGCTGTGGCTGACTGTTAGCCACTGAGAAAACGTGTCTAAGGCAGGAAGGGGATGAGGTTACACTTCCCCGTCCTTTCTGAACGAGCCTCTCATTTGACCACAGAGTCAAAGTGAGATTCTATTATTGGTTCCATTCGGGGGTGCAGTCTTCGCTGTGGGACTCTCGGTTCCACCAGAAGCAGAATAAACCAGAAAGATACTTCTTAGGATGTTTGTTCTTTTGGTGACCGTCCTCTTCTGCAACCCTAATCCTATTTTAGATCATCGATTATGTAATATTTATGCAGAAAAATGCATGGTTCTTGCATCGGGACGGACAGAAAGTCGAAGGGTGATTTATTAGCAAAGTTAGAAAGACTATTAAAATACAAACAATTGCAGTAGGGGTAAACATCAAAGGAAAAAATCATGAAAAGTATCACGGTTATCCATTATGGGCTGGTGGGGGACGAGCCGCAGTCTATGGTCTTTGAGGTGCATTTCGGAAATGCCAGGTCGCCAACCTGCGTGCTTCTTCCCAGGGCCAGTCGAACCCCTGAACAAGCTTCACGGTTCCGGGGGTGGCCAGCAGTAGCTGAGTCGGTGCCCCCCCCGGAAAGATGGCGCCCTAAGCAGCCGGCGCTGTCGCCGAATGGCTCGTAGGCACTGCTTTGCATGAACTGTGTTAATGAAGCAGAGGACAGAATGTGACACAACCTGTGGAGTATGTGTGAAATCATGCCACTCAGAGCAGGATCGACGAGGAAATTCATAGAGGCGGCAAGCGGGTTTCAAACTGACACATGAAAACTAATAAAAGGAATTTTTCCACCTCTAGTTGTCAAATGAAATGAATTTTTCTCCTTACCCCGTGCCAAAAAAAAAAATATTGTTATTTTTTTGTCCTATTTACACCAGCTCTTTTTATTTATTTATGCCTGTTAATACACAGCTGTGGCGAGGGGGCTTTTCTGATCAGAGGAGCATGGCTCTCTACCATTTGCCTGTCTTATTAGATAAAAATACATTTTTATTCGAATGTTATATGATGCATGAATGATATACCTCTAGGAATTCTTATCAGCACTGTACAGTATGCACACAATAAAAGGAGAGCAGATAACTGGTTGTCATTGTACAGGGCGTCAGAAAACAAGAACTTGAAGAGAAAATGTAACCATTCGTGTTTGGGTGGTTCATTAGTATCCAGGTTACATGCTGTCACATATAAATGGTTATAAATAAAAATTTCATTTACGCCATTCAATGTATAAACTCGGGCAACTTATAATACATTAACTTGGTTATATCAATATTCATTTCGAACGCAGGTATTGAAATAAATGGTTGAGCACTGTGAGCAGCAAATGACAATAGATGCAATCCACACCGATTGCTTGCAAAATATGAATTTCGAGTTTTCTCCAAAAGAAATGAAACACATGAAATTAAAAGAGCTTCAGCTTTTGACCCACAGCCTGGGACTTTGAGGTGAGCCTCTCAGTTACTGTAATAATGTGGACACTTCAGCTCCATAACAAAAAGGTGACAATGGAAAAGAAATGAATTGATTTTCCCTGTTTTTCACAGAAGACATGACGGCCATAAGATATAATTCTGTGGCTCCACTGCAACGACACATGGCAGTAATATTTCAGTCATGTCACCTAGTCCTGTTACCCCCTTCTTCTCCTTTTTCCTTTTACAGCGGAAAGCCTGGGAGTGTCATCGATTATCGGCAAAACATGAGATCAGGCAAGAAAGGTGATCAGGATGTCTAGAAACACATTTCCACAAAGGTAGCATCACCTTGGACGGTACATAGTGAACCATGCTCAGTAAAGCATACATCACACAGCCACTGGTCTTAATAAAAAGAATGTTTCATTTAACTTTTGTCATTTTACAATGTAGCTTGGAGTCTCAAAGGTTTGCTTTGAGGGTACATATGAAAATAAAATTCTGACTTAATTGCGCATGCTTTGAAAATATAATCCACCGCACAGTTTGCTAAAGGCTATTGGAATTATCTGGTCTGACCCAATGCAAAACCTATACATATATTTCATTTTCCTAGCTTGGCAGTGGAATCAAAAGACACAAAAATGTATATGACTAAGGATCAGTTGAGGCTGACCTGAATCACTTTGACTTAATATATCTAAAAATGTTTGTGACTGAAAATGTAGAACTAAAAGCAACTGAACAATTAAGTGCGATTGCCGCAGATGAAGGATTATTAAAAATGTTGTAAAAAAAACAGAGAATCTATGAAATGTATGATGATGAGGAGACTGTAAGAAAAAAAAGTAAATATGAGCAATTACAACAGTTTCCGTTTGCGTGCGCCAAGCACTATGCCTGAATCATGAAAACAGATAGCTACAGTAACTGCAGTTATCACCGTCTAGTTATCGCCTTAAGAAGGGCAGCGGCGGTCAAGAGCAGGAAATGGCAGCTTCCTCATCCAGGCCGCCGATTCTATTCAAATCAGCAGCCCATCCTAGAAAAGCACATGCCTCCCGTATGAGGGAATCTCACTCTCCACTGAAAATTGCTTAACGCTGTACGGCAGACGGGTCAGCAAATGCTGGGATGTGGAAATAATTATGGATCCGAGTCAAAGCTGGCGAAATAAATGCTCTCTTTCGGTTCGTTTTAATCACCGTATTCCTGAGGTCGACGATGTCATAAAAATCTACCACAAAATTATTATTATTCTTGTTGTTGTTGCTGCTGTTGTTTATATTACATTTATGTATTGCTCCAGCATATAGAATGCTGTCAATATGTTTCCTGTAGTCAAAAAGTACAAAAGATGCATTTTCAGTTGGAGTTTTTGCTACTTTTGTTAATGGGTTACACCGAGTATCAACTAAAATATGCCGAAGGTCAAGGGTCTCAAAACTAACTAAAACAAAACAATAGTGTAGTTAACTCCCAAAAGTCTTAACAAGTAACATGTTAAGATATACACTTTTTGTTTTTCAGAACAGAAGAAGGAGGAAAGTGAGGTCGTACATGTTTTGGCTGCAAAACCTCACAAGATCGTTTATACGTTTTGTATACAAAAAAGAAACCAAGGAGCGGATTCTGTCTTAACACAAAAAAAAAAAAAGACTTAGCTATTTTTGCTTCCCTCTTTATTTGTACCATGGCCAGCTTCAAAAAAAACAACAGCTCTCTCCTCTCCAAGCTGGAGTGTGCTATGCACCACCGCCAGCATAACAATGTGCCAAGGACCCCTAAGCATAAAGGTGGTGATGGAGGGGGGCGGGGGGGGAAGCAAGCGCTGTCACAGCAGCTCTCGCAAACGCTGCACATTCAATTCAGACATTACAGACCCTGCTCCCCTGCAGATAAGGCTGCAGCTTCACAGTCGGGAGGCCGGCGCCGTCCCATCCACTTGCAGTGAAGGCCCAGCACTATGAATCTTTTGTCATGAACATGTCGGAGCCTGCGAGCCCATCCTTCTCGCGTTCCTAGCCGCAGAGAAGCTCACTGCCTTTTTTTCCCACCACAATATCGATGTTCTATTAACCCCCATCACCTCATCATGGGCTCACAGCCGACAACATAATTCTGCCTTCTGCAACACGCACCCCTGATAAGACGACAGGTACTCTAGTGCGGCATGGTAATCTGTTGAAATAAATCACCCCAGAGTATGCCACAGTACTTTCCCTGTGCTTGTGAATCCCTATAACTAACATAAATTACCTTGTTGTTACGGATCAAGGCCAGGCCTTGGTGGGTTATTATAAATCCAACAAAAAAACCCCAACAAAGGGATTTAAAAAAAAATAAAAAATCTGCTTTTGCAGAGTTACACCACCACTGTGCAAATTTTCTGCAATAATTTCACAGTTCTGCTATTTTTTTCCTGCATGCCGTTGTGGGATGTCTGCTTTAAAAAATGCATCGGGCTTTTCTCGCTGCAGAAGAATCCAAAGAACGGCAGTCCATTTTATTCTCAACTGGCACACTTTCCAGACTTTATTCGCCCGGTTATAGACAGCACTCAAATCTTCAGACTCTTTACCCAAGGTTTCCCCTGCAGGACTGCTACCTTTCACAACCAGGGACAGCTCCTGTCACCCCAGAGTGTGCAGAAAGAGCCATACAATGTCTCCTGGCACACAATGAATAATATCATTATTGTGCCTCACAACCAAGCACTCAGTCCTTCAGTATACTTATAATACATTTAGAAAAAACCTGGTAAGACTGAATTTTTATCATTATTAACTGGCTTTACATGAATGAAGGGCCTTGTTATATTTCCATATACACTTATATGTTCAAGTCCAGATTATGAGGACCTGAAATTATATTTCACAAGATAATCAATAAATATAAAGCTCTAAGAAGGAATAAAGGGTTGGTCAATGTCTGATGTACATTTCTAATATATTAGTAATCCCAAATGCGGGTTGTAGGTAAAAGTTCTGTCAAGTATTGATATGTGATTCAGAACAACATCAAATTACTCAACTTTGAGATCTTCCAAACCAATTAAAAAATCCACCTCTTGTAAACTTTAAGCACAGTGACGTCATGTCAGAGTCTGAAAATATATCCAGATGAAATGTCAACATGTCTGTTTTCTTTGTCATGACTTTATAATTAAATTCCGATTAGAAAGAGTCAAAAACAGCCCTGCAAGTTTTATTGTTAGCGAAATATACAAAATATACAGAATGTTATATCAGTCCATCACAAAGTATAGTCAGCAATATCTCCGAGATAAGACACATACATCACAGTAGCTGTAAAGTGACTTAGTGGAAACCTTATTTTTTAATGAATATACATTCAGGTTAGACCACATTAAAAACTTTTGGTCACGTCTCTTGTTGGAACTGCTAGATCCCAGTGGTGGCACCAACAGGATGTCGGTTATATACATAGCAGCCATGACATTAGCTGACATTGAGGAACCCACTGGAATGCAGATCCTTCTGAATCATGGGATGGGTCAATGAAAACTTGTTCTTCAGAATGGCGACCGGACTCCAGGGAGGGCGGAACAAGGAGGTTTTATTGATACCCTCAGGATACAAAATGGCAGGCCAATAAACAGATTAGCCATTATGTTGTCTAATCAAAAACAACCAAAACGCAAAGCCCATAGAACTGGACTATTTGCTCCTGGTCACTGCCTTACAGATCATAGGATTACGGGTCATGGGGCTTTCTTGCATCATTCAAGAAGGAGCCGTTTTAGAAAAAGATTGAATTATCGTTCCAATTGTTCTTGTAAGAACAGTCCAAAGGAAAAAAACAGTACCCTTTGCTTTGCTTCTAAATTGATCACAATATTCTTAATCACGAGATGCAAGAAGTTCATGAGGTAAGTTTTTCCTTACCCATCATTCTGAAAAATGTTGACGAGGGGGGCGTGGCAAACACGTGAATTCCTGATTGTTCTCACCCGTTGCTTATTGAATTCAGCCTGTCGTATGTATTTAGTCCGCGTCCCAGTCAGTAGTGTCAGATCTGTCATTAACGTTACGAGTGTCTTTGAGTCTGTCCGCCCCGATTAAATCCCTGTTTTTTTTTTATATTCACGGCTTCCTTCAACTGCTTCTTTGCGTGCCGTGATACATGATATTGTATGTTTGATAAAAACGCATTACAGTGGACGGTGCTTAAAAACTACTTATTATTTTATTTTTTGTATGAAACGGAGCTTGGAGCCTACGAGGTTGGTGGCTGGACAGACTGGAGATGCGCTGTATTCTGGAGGATCAGAGCTGACAGCTATCACTGTCTTGTAGAGGTTCACAAGAACATCTTCCTGTGACAAAAGGATGGGGGGGTGGACAGCTGGCCATCCGTCTCTGCTCTACCACTGACAGATAACACACCTCTCCAGCCCCAAAAGCAGCTTCGCCATTCGCTTTTGCCTAAACCACCCTTGCTGGGCTGTGATGAATCATGAACCCCCCCCCCCACACTCAGGAAGCTCAATGACATATCTCCCCCCGGCTGTGGAGAATAACAAATAATATTTCCCATTTTAAACAACAATAAGGGTGCCTTTAATGAAAAGAGAAACCATCGTACCCATGGTGTCGACGCTGACATTCTTTCAACAGCAGCGAGATTTTCGGCGTGTCAGCGGATTAGGATATTGCCACCCGCCAGGGACATATCCGTGATGTAATGGGGTCCTTAATACTTCTGTAATTGGGGGATAAGGACAAAGCAGTGAAATTCCCTTTGTAGTCACGCTTTTGCTGATTATGGGGACTGGGATGAAACCCTCGTTTCAGACTGCTGTAAACGCGCCAATTAAAAACAGCCAGCCATCTCAGCTAAAACGAGGTACACCTGGAATGCGTGTGAAAAAGCCGAGTGAAACATCCAGTGCAATTAAGCAGACGAGGTGTGTGAGTCCCTTGTAGGAAATGATAAATACTCGTCAGGACAAAACTCTAATGTAGTTTTTCTTATCTCCCAATAATTTGCATCCTGCTGCACCACCAGAACTCACAGAAACCATAACAAACCTGTTATGAGAGATGTTGCACCAGAAAATGCTTCTCTAATGCTAATGTTTTTGTAATGCTGTTCTGCTGACATTATGATACTACAAAATACGGAAGGGCTCTTTTTTGTTTCAAAACCTTAAATATTTGTTTTGTGTTTCTTTTCCTCACTAGCAAACTGATAATGAGTGAAAAGCTGAACTTTCCTAGTTTCCGAGGTTCTAAGTCACACTGGAAATAATAAATAAATATGTTTAAAGCTATTTATGTGGCCAATAAGTGTATTTTTGCACAAAAAAACTGCCTAACATTAGAATATATACAAGTAAACAGGAATACAATACAATTAACAAGAATTATTTCTGTTCGGCAAAATGTTACTGATATCTTGTTGGATGGATAGAACAACACTGTTTTGGTTGCAGAACCTCTCTTTACTTATGCATACTTAACTTATTTAGCTCATTAACTTCATAAGTTATTGATTAAGCAAATTAGGTATGCTAGGGCAGCTGTAAATACTGGGGTGACACAAGGAAAGGTTTTGAAAGGGCTGAACTGACACATTTTGACAGTTATACAGTCACATTTTTACATTAACATAATCAGAATATAAACAGGTAAGGCTATCGTACTGTGCAGTGCATCTGGTCATATGAAATCCATTGTTCAAAGCATTACACTGAATTATATTTCTGCAGAAGAGTGAACCTATGTCACCTTATACAGTATATGTGATGAAAGCATTTAAAGGTTTGACGAATACAAATGGCCCAGAGGCAAATATACAGTAGTATTGTGAAAAAGTGTGTTCCCCTGACATTCTGGATGACTGCATATTTTTTGTACTAAACTGCGATAGATGATCATATGCAAATGAAACTGATTATTAGAAAGAAACCTCAATTGAGCATATAATAATATGGTTGGGTAGCAGTGCTGAGGTGCCATAGGTGACCGCTTAGGGCACCATCTTCTGAAGAGGTGCTGACCGCGCAAAGCAACCCCCACCCACCCCCCCAGTCTTCAGCGGCAGCTCCCCTCCCCCCTCCCAGCACGAGGAGCTCTGCCTAAGACAGTACGGCTTGCCGAGGGCTCCAGATGGACTCGGCAGTGAGAGCCGATTGGCGGAGTGAGTGCGGAGCGGAGCGGCCCAGCTTTGCACTCGGGCTCTGCCTTTCTGGAAAGTGCTGCTCCTTCACTAACATACTGAGACCCCAGAATACATGGAATTCCTGTTAGCAGCCTTGGGGAGGAGCTTCTGCCTTTTGTGATGTGAACGTTCTTTGGAGGCCTCCAGCCTACACTCACAAGAGCTTATAAAGCAACACCAAAATGAATGTATTACAGACAGACCACCCCACTCATTAAAACATGTTTGTCTGATATTTCAGGATGTTAGTCAGACGTAAGTAGGGAGGGATAAGTAAAAGTTCATGGTGCTGGATAGAATTGTTCAATTTTCACTGAAGATGTTCAGCCAGTCATACTGTACATCTTCCAGCTGCTTATCCTGGGAAAGGTTTTTGGGCAATGGGGGGGTCTGGATCTTACACCCCTCAGTACAGGGCCAAAGGCAGGGGTACACTCGGGGGGGGGGGGGGGGTCATGCTGATTCTTCTAATCCATCCATCATTTACTTAACATGAAATATTTGATGTTCAGTGTATGTGCATTACAAGGAAGTATTTATTTTGACTTGCTCCTCTATCAGTGTGATAGACCATTATTTAACAAAGGAAGCAATGGAGACAAGTTGCGTACAGGCCTACAATTTACAATTGTTCTACTTTAAAAGGATGCTTGATGAGGGATTATTTCTACGGCTTTAATGATTACTTCAAGAAATGGTCTTCTCAGGCTGGTCGAGTTTCTAAATTCTGTATTTTGTCGTGTTTAAGTTCTCAGATAAGCCTCAGTGGTCCGATTAAATTTCCACTGTGATTTTTTTAGTTCACTTGATAGCTCAACATAAAGCAGTGT
>JAODKE010000020.1:19578873-19597902 GCA_026779605.1 Mormyrus hasselquistii | reverse complement strand
AGAGAGAGAGAGAGAGAGAAAGAGAGAGAGAGAGAATACTTGCCACAATTTTATTTACATGTTTGTTTTTGGATTTCATAGGGCGACTACAATTTTTTTCAAGTATTTATACTTGTGCCCTAACAGCTGCACTCTAAAAATATTATGCTTGAAAAATCTGTTTATGTCAAAGTACAGTAATAGTCAGTTTTTTTCAGCCACAGTGAGAAGGATCTTTTCTGTGAAAGTGTGTTTGAATGAATGAATTTCTATGACTTTCTGTAGCACATAGTACTGTTGATTTACAACAAAGGGTAGCTATATGTTCAAGACCACAGTTGGCAGCAACATGGAAATCCTGTAGTGAATAGACCACAGATTATGAACAGACTAAAGACTGGCCTTCACGGTTGCCATTCAATTAAACTTCCTGGCAATATAACAGACCTACAGGCAGACAACCTTAAACTTTTGCAGCACAGCAAGGAAAAATCAAATAGGAGATAGAAGTGTTGATATATAATATGGTATCTTTCAGGAAAAATCAAAGCCTATATAATCTTGTGAAGCTGAATGAAGGGATACAGACTCACTGATTGGTACTGTATTAGAGTCTCTCATCACTCCATATTTTGACTGGGTCTGAATGCTATTTTGAGCATTAAAACTAAATTTAATACAATGGTGCTAGAGCTTATAGCTGAATAATATAAATATAAATATAAATAGCTGTAGGGGGAAACTGCATTATTTTGATTTGTTTTGTTGTTACACAGAATATATAACATATTATGTTATGCATAAAATAAATTATATTTCAAAATCTACCTAACGTCTGACGTATAGTAATGTGCAAATATATTAGGCAGTCAAAGAAGCTGTTTATAGCTATTTATCTGGGTAGTAGGTGTATATTTGCTCAGAAAAAAAAGTTCAATTTAACATCAGAACATAAGAAACTGACCAGTTTCACATTTAAGACTAACATGAACTGTTCTTGAAAAACTTGTTGACAGCTAGATGAACACCACTTTGATTCCCAAACTTCTACTCAGGGGCACCGCACCACCAAATCAGTTAATTAATTAACTTAATTAGTTAAATAACTCAATGACGTACTGATTAGCCCAACATGGTATGTGAGTGGTCAAGTCAAAAAATACATTGGTGTATTGGACGGTCATTACAAATACTAGGGTGATTTTATGAAAGGTTATGAAACGGCTAAGCTATTGTAGCACACTTTGACAGACATAATATCAAGTTCTACATAAACATTATGATCATTTAAACATCATTTTCTTTGACTGTGTAAGATCTTTGCACAGTAGTGTATTATATCATGCATAGGGACCATTGTGGAGAGTTGCAATACATTCCTCCATCCATCCATCCATCCATCTATCCTCTAATCACTTACCCTGGTCAGGGTAGCGGGGAGCTTCATTAAATGCATCCATTTTTTAGTACTTTTTAATTAATGTTATACATTTCTCTCTCTGTTTCATTAAGTACATTAACATTTGAATAATGTACAGGTGCATTGCCTATAGTTTTTCCTCTGGCTCAAAATTCCAGTCAGGCAGCCATGGAAATAAATAAATAAACAAACCAACAAATAAATAAATAAAGATTAACAGAGAAAAAATAACTGGAAAATGCGTATTTATATTACATTACTCTGGCCTAACGTTAAGATTAAGACCCACTTTATTGATCCCAGGGAGAAATTCTAGTGCATACAGAGGTAAGAACGCAGAACACACAGTGCAAACAAGTAAACGTAGTGCAAACAAATATAAAGAGTATACACAAATAGAACATCCTGAATAACATCAACATAGGATATGACTCTAACAAATGTCATGTGCTGTGTTCAGCCTTCAGTGTTTCCCTGGGTTCTCAAAACATCAAAACTGTCACCTCTCCAGGGGCATAAACTGAAAGGCTTCTCTGTATTGTGTTTGATGTGAAACTTCTCCACAATGAATATATTACATCTAGTCCTATCAATCAGTTACACAATTATTTTCAGGAAGAAAGTAAGGGTGTTTTGTCTCGTCAGGGCTTTTGCCTTGTGAGATGCATGTGTAATGATGATAAAAAGTTGCCCTCAACCGAAATGTTATTCACAATCTATTTTTGCATGCCTGGTTTGGATAAACTGGAGTGATCCTCAGTTATTCCTAAATTTATTTACGCTAATTTATGCTGATGTTTCTGCTGATAGGGTTGTTAGACGTGTTATTAAACATGGTGAATCTGCATGTACGCTGTTGGAAAACACGCCCAAACACCTCTGAGGTCTGGCAACTGGAGTTGAGTGCAGTCCTCCTGTACCGAAGATACCATCTTGTTTCTGGTTCTCTTCCATCTAATAAAGCCTGTAATTTCAAACAATTGTCACTAGACATATTTGATTCAGAGCCTTTAAAATTAAATACGAAAAATGCATTACAGACATCTTAGAAGTTATTGGCATACGAGCAGCACAGAGATCCAAGTTCTGCCGCAACTTGTTCCACCTTCATCTGTTCTATGCTGCATCCCAGCCCACTTACAGAGTCTTCTGGGATCTCAAGTATTAATTTTCTATTGCTTTTTTTAAAATATATTTCATTGGAAGCCTGAATTATGATTTCTCGCTGCTATATTTACCCTCTTGTTTTTGGATTATAATGCGCTTTTTTTTTTACAGCTAGCTGCTTTCTAACTGTCTCTAACTGTAGAGATTCTTCTGTAGGTGTGCAAGAAAAATAGCCTCCTCCTGGACTGCAAAGATCCCCACAACAAGGGGATTTGGGGGATGGAACAGGAACACTTGATTAAAATTGAATTTTACAGATGGGAGAACAGGACACCTAGGTCACTCTAACAGGACCTGCGACCATAGAAAATAGAATTTACAAAATATAAAGGGCCCATAGACTCAGATGTCATACCTCTCAACTCACATAAAATAAATATCAAACTTTATGTCATTGTACTTATATGTATATGCTTGTATCAGCAATTAGTGAATTATTGTGGGTGAGTTCTAGGTTAGTTCCTGTACTTTATCCCTAAAATATCCACAAAATCCCATCTCATTCTGCATTATCCTAAACTGTTTTTTACAGGGGTTCCAAATATGTGTGCAAATAAAAGATTGCACGTGAGAACATCTTCAGTAAGCAGTTGGATACAAACTGAAACAGATACAGGCAATGCATGGTTATGTGATCTTGGATCTTGGAATGATCTTGGAAGCGGGGCTTCACTCAGTCCAAAATGAGAGATACCAAGTTACGTCGACACAGAAATGTCAAGTGAACTGCATTAACTACGATACTGGCTGTCACGTGATTCATCCTCCCAAGACAGATGACAGCACCTCACATCATACTATGGAAAAGCAACAAACCCTTCTTTCAGTCCACCCCTCCCTCAAATGCACTCATTCATTTTGGTAGTTTAACTAATTTCCACAAATACAGCGGCGTAAATCTGCGGTTATACCCAAAGCGGCACCATCTGTATATATTCCCAAGAGATTCTGCAACGGAGAGTACATTTTATTCCCACGGTTGCAGCTCGGGGGTCGAAATAACAACATCGTGACCTTTTGGGCTTTGGCACGGAGGAGGTCAGGCACATGCTGCCTTTAAGTGGTGACTCGTGGATGGTTCCATCCAGAGGGCAGATGCTGTTTCTCCTGGCATCCTGCCGGCTGCTCTCCGCACAGGGATACAGATGGCCTGGCAGCCTGTGACACTTTTTTCCCGCTGTTATGTCACAGTTCTTGGTTGTGACATGATTTTGGACTTCTTACTTACCTTGATTTGATTCATAAATACATTGAGTTTGCAATACCGTAATGAATCATTTGAGTGCTATTTTTTGGTCTAATCTTAATTTGTATTTAAGGATTCATAATAAATTATAGCTTCCATTTACTCCTTAAATCTGTTCCTCATGTAAGGTAATCTGCTGCTGCTTAATTTCATTACCTTTTACTCTGAGGATCCTTCTACTGCATGAGGTCTTCAGGTTGGTTGGACCAGGGACTATAGAGCCAGTCCAATTTCTGGTGCCAAACTTGGGAACAGAGACGTCTGCTGTCATCACGCAGGTCTTATTCATGCACACACACGCAAGATGGGTGAGTGGTAACTCCTTTGCTTGACCTGCTGCCCAGAACTCTCTTAACATCATCTCACGCCTTGAGAAGCTGACCAGCCTTGCTGGCCGGAAAGTGATACTGAGGAAACAGACCTAATCCAGCTGTGAAAGCCATCAAGCTGGCATTGACTGAGCCCTGATAAGGGGATGGACTGTGAAATTTATCTGACTTCTGACAAGGCGTGCAGGAGTCTGCGAGGCTGAGCGAGCAGTGGGTGTTTGTTTCTGCACCCAGGTCACCCCTGGCGGACCGATCTCTAAACCCCCAGCAGCTGTCCGTTCACAAAGCACGTCTCAAAACACCCCCCATCCTAAGAAGAACATGAGGGTCCTTCATTTCTGAACGTTGCAGAGGAGCCTTCAGCACATATATGGAATTTAAATAAATGCCAGTAATATACTTGGTAAATGTGCCATTTCCGAATATCAAGTCCCTGCATGTGATCTCTACCACTAAAAATGCTTAAATGTAATTGTCAGACTGAAATTAAGTAATGATTACTCCTTCAATTATTCACTCAAATTATTCGATTCAGTAAAATATCTGAGTGGAGATGTCGTATTTACTACTATTCTAAAAATTGATAGCAATATCATTAGATTTCATTTGCACCTTAAGTTATAAGCTCTTAATTATTACTGAGAATTTATAGAACTTAATAATGCTGCTTAAATATTTCAGTTTGTCTGTAGTATTACATATGGTAATGGTGCCAGTCAGACAAAAAGTGCATTGATAAGTGAATGTTATATACACCTTCAGAAGAACATAAAATATGACTAATATATAAAATAATATATTATTTAAAATATTTTCCATAATTACAGTAGAAGACACTTGACAGACTTCTGTTTTAAGGAAAACTATATCCATAGAATAATTATTTCATCCATCCATCCATCCATCCATCTATCAATTTCCCAATTATCCACTAGCCTATCCTAGACAGCAGAGGGCAGGGGGACATTATGCACAGACATGCTATTAAATGAAATATTTTCTTCAAGAACATTTTGTATTTATATCTGTATTTATACCTGGACTATTCACAATTTTACTTCATAAATCAGGACATTGTTATTTTGGACATGTAAACGCCCTCTGCTTCCTCCCAAGGTCTCTTCCTATGAGGGTGTTTTTCCTTGCTGCTGTCACCCCTGGCTTGTTCTCCTAGGGCAATGGGCTGGGATAATGGAGAGTGCTTTGACAATGTACCATGGGTGTCGCCACCATTAAATCTCAGGGGGACGTGTCCCCCTCACATTTCACAATTATTCATTTGGACCCCCCCACATTTAACATCGAATATTAGTTTTATGCCAATGTGTCCACCCCCAACCCCCCTTGGAAATGCTTCTGACGCTCCTGCAATGTAATGCTGTGAAGATGTGCTATACAAAAATAAATTTAATTGAAATAAATATTTCATTTATTTAATTTCCCATTTTTTCCCAAAGATTCTTAACAGTTTGAAGTGCATCCCCAAGAACAATTCAGGTTACATATTTCACTCAGTAGTCATGCACTAACTGATAGTCCCTGTGCTTGCTAGATAACATGTCACAAATTATACAGTATTTAACAGCTTTAAAAAATAACTGAAAAGACACTGATTTACAGCAGCCTTGCTTTCTGATCCCTGGTTAATAAGTAACATTACTTTACAAAATGGTTAAAGGAGTCCTACAAGGTGTGCTGAATACTTCAAAAGCAGGTTCAAGCATTGATCACTGGTGTTCCTCTTCAAAGGAGGAATACTGGCTTGGTGTATATAGTTTCATATCATTTATTTGTGTATGGTTTATATTTCTGCTTGTTTGTGTGTGTATCATAGCATCTGTTGACTTGTGGAATTCTTCCAAAGTTGCAAATTTGGGAATGGTCATATTGTAGCCCTTATCTGAAGCCACGACTTGCAAGCTGGTCCAAGCCCACAAACATGCCAACCACTCAAATACTGGAAGCCTGAAGTAAATTGCAAAGACTATGAGAAAACCGAGAGCAGGCGGGAAATCTGTGTAAAGGTGAAAATGACTTGATGCAAGCTTTATGGGATTTGCCAGTCGGTGGTATCGCAAACAAGCTTCTCATTAACAATAAAGACATTCCCTCTCATTCAAACATGTTGAAGAATTCATCCCTCAGGGGGTGAAATAAGGCCTTGTATACTTTACATGTATGGTTTGGTAATATATCTTTACAAAAAGAACAGAATGTGTAAAAGGATTTGGTGAAATAGCTGGGTACCAAGCTACCTCAAGATAAAGGTAAAATGCTTGTTAGTGCCATATGCCTAACATTGACGCTAACAGTTACCTTCAGTTATATTTGAAATGTATATTTATTCATTCTATATTTCAATTTCACCAACTTCAGTTCCTTCCAAGATATAGAAATGGTTCATTGTGGTCTTAAATAAATAGAGCAAATTGACCTTGGGCAAAAGTGTAAATGAAAGAAGACTATCAACTGGTGACCCTGTAACTTGCTTGTTTGGTAAACACGGCTTAAGAACCTCAGTAGATCTGTCTACAGACATTATTTAAGGCTGAGCTTGTCTCTTTCATAAAGGTGCAGTCGTCCTTCATGTCACCATTCTGCTGGTGTGTATGATTCATCTTTAGGTAAAAACACTTAGAAGAGCTGTCACCTAAAAGCATCTCAGAAGAAGAAAGAACGTTTCCATCTTCTTAATATATAAAATATATGGCATACAAATTGTGAATAACAAAGAAACAAATAAATGATCAAGCAAACATGCATTACCTAACATCTCCAAAAGGCATGAGAACTATGTCAGTTCATTCAAAATGCATGTTGTCAAACGGGATGTTTTATGAAACACTTTTCTGTTTAAATGAAACACTTTTCTCATCTATCCTAGAGGTCAGACTCCTTTTTGGTAACCTCTGTTAAAAAATCACTCCTAAAAATGTTTTTACTTCTCACTGCCAAAAGGATATATAAGTGATAATGGTATTCAATGTGCAGAGCTGACACTTGGGAATAGATAGTATGGTAGTGCTATAGAAAAACAAACATGGAAGGCTGGCGTGAGGCAGGTGGGGGTGTGGAATGGGTATGTCCCTTTTCTAAAGCTCTGTGAAACTTCGCTGAATTAAATGGTACTAAACTTATGGCCAACACATACTTAATGTCCTGGTCAAAATACGTTAATCAAAGCAAAATGCCAACTTGCGAAATACATAGAAGCATCTGATGCTAATTAAATTCCTCCAGGAATTGGAATTGCACTAGAGACTGATTATGTCAATTTTATGTAAGATTTCCCTGTACGCATTCTCCTTTTTGTTAAATTAAATAATAATATCGGTCTTTAATTAAGTATTCTGACGTACCTTAATCATTCAATGAATTTCTGGTAAATCTTTAGCTCTTTTGGACATTGTGTTCTTAAAAACAACTAGATAGACAGACAGACAGACAGACAGACAGACAGACAATAGATAGATAGATAGATAGATAGATAGATAGATAGATAGATAGATAGATAGATAGACAAAATTCAAGGTTGCTGACACATTCATCACATCTTCATTTTTAGTGAATCATTTCATTTCTTGTTTGAATTTTATTTTTGTACTCTCTAGAGCACTTCCCACCCACACAAAGTACTGTCACAGTAACAAAATTTCATACATTTAAAATATTTTCTAAAATAGTTGGATGAGGCACCGTACTTCGAAGGCACTGTATGTGACGGATACCAAAATGGGAAAATTGGTCTTTGTGTTAAAAATTCAGTTTTAGTTATTTTAGAAGCATGTTTGTTTTAATTCTCCCGGTTTCACATTTGTGTAATTAGTCAAATAATTAAATTTAATTGGAAAGTTTATCTGAAATGCTTTTTATTTTAAAAATAGATCGGAACTGTTACCGTTATTAAATTGGGAGAAATCCGAATAATCATAACTGGTCCCCCAAAAGGGGGGGGGGGGGCATAGCCTCTTTTCTGTGTTTATGGAGCACATGTGAGTGTTAAAGAGTTGTTTAAGGATCCCCCGGTTATATCAGCATCACAAGCACTTTGGGGTTGATTCTCCCATTAAGTACTTAAGTCTAGAAATCATTTAAAAAGTTTCATGCTATTGAGTTACACAGATTGTCCCCTCATCAGTGCAGGTACATTTATCTCACTTAACCTGAAAAAGGAGACACAGCCATGTTAGAAGTGTGATTACTCATCAAGTAAGAAAAGGGGGTTCCGGCCTCCATGATTTTGGCAACAAGCAAAAGGTGGAACGTGGACTATTTAAATTTACATTGTGAACCTAATTGACATCTGCAGAAACCCTTTGAAAATGAAAGCATAAATATATTTGGTCATTTTCACAAACCGGAGAATCTTTCGTGAAGAAATTTAATCTTACAGTGAAATACAACATTTGCCTTTTGTAAGGGAAAGGCGGGTAGTAAAACAGATAAAGATAGAAACATGTTGTAACGGGAAAGAATGCACTTTTATTAGCATTGTTTAAGCAGACCCTTGTTATTTACATGCTCATAGGCTGAGCCCCTCACACCTTTCACACCTCTCAGTCAGTTCATGGCTGGACACTTATCAAGGAATCATGAGAAGGGGGCCAGGTCAGTCATATCCAATCCCCTACCGCCATGCGCTACAGTATTATTAGTAGCATGGACTGAAAGTTTAGAATGAATTGCAGATAAAATAATAATGCAATCAACTGCATAGTCCAAGCAAGCTTATACACTATGGTGTAGGTTGCGATGCATTATTCCAAACCAATTGTTAGTCACTGTCACCAATATAATGTTCCTATATACATTCATTGGTCTATTATGGCAACAACGATTAAACAAAGGTTGTTTCTTCAAATAGCTGCTTTAGTGGGTTTCATTAAACACGAGAATAGTGACACCAGAAATCAAAACCATTATCAAACATATGTAGAACATCAAGGATACAGAAGCTAAGCCTTTAAACACAAAACATGTCTAATCATAGTCTTTGTTCCTCAAAGCTCACTCGAGTCCAATAAGGAGGAAAAAAAGAAAACTAGTGTCTAGGGAACACATAATCCAGTCACAAAAAGCCCAAAAAATATAAGATATGCGGGATCCCTCTTGGCAGCCCCAGAGATTGGTTTCTGCCCTTATCCAGAATCAGTGTAGCATCTTAAGTATTCCAGTTCCGGTTCTTTTGGGCTTGTTTCTTTAGGCAGTGAACAAAAATCACCTGGGCCCCCAAGCAGCAGCTTTCCAGCTCCATTTACACCCAAAAACAAATGAGATTCTTTTGTTCTCTTTTCCCTCCAAAATAAACTCCACCCCTCCACCCCATCTTTCCTCGTACGGAGAATCCAATCCCCCTAGTGGCTGCCAAAAAAACTGACAGGTGACAGTAAAGGAAAACAGAAAAACACTCCATCGCACCCCCAATGGTTGCACTAAAAACCCCCCATTAGGCGAATAATTGTTACCAATTAGGTGGGTGTCTTGGTCAGATAGTTCTGCTGGACATCCCATACCTAGTGTATGTACAAAGTGTGCATGTACCAAAATATGGGACGAGTCAGAATTCAAAATAGCGTTTTACAATCGACCCCTATACATGTGATGCTTACAGTCTGTCTCACTCTCGCAGGAGTGCAATTTTTTTGCGAAAAATACATTTAAGAGCACTTAAGTCCATAACAGAATGTACTTAAGGTATTTACATGTGATACGCCCATATTTTGGGATTCCTCCACCCAAAGTGTGTAAATCGCCAACGTGAACATAAACCCCAGACAGGACTGACTTAAGTCAAAAAGCGAGCAGCTATGCACTTTCTCGACTTAAGTACATCAGAGAATGGAGGCCTTTGTGGACATCTGGCATGATGATTTAATGCCACCAGTATAACAATGCCTAGAGTCCAAAGCAGAAAAGCAAGTTCCAGCCTTGAACGATCAAACAGAAAATGCTTCAATGTGACCTTTTGGGGGGAAAAGGCCAAGATCAATTATGCTAACAAATAAATGAACAGCAGAAGCCAGTGACACAGAAAGCAGGACAATCCTCCACACTTAATATAAAACAATAGTAGTAATACTTCTGTCTCATTTCATTCATCTTGTTCTTCTGCACAAACGACATGAGTGAATTACATGGCAGTGATAGTAAATTGGCCCCAAAAAACTGATTGTTTTTGCTTCTTCGGTCCCATCTATACCCACTTCATCCTTGTAGTTAATGAATGTGTGTTACTGTCTCACGCCCCTCTCGATGAATCACGTCTCATTTGCAGCATTGAGAGAATTAGCCATGCCGTTTACAATGATGCAGTCGCTCTCCCTAATCTACGGTACAAAATTGCAACTCAGATTCCGGTCCCCAAGCACTCATTCCCTGTCCCATGAGAGTTGAACACTCACCCTCCCACTCTGACATTAATTAATGTGGAGTTGCGAGTTGAATGCACCACGTTTTCAGAAAGCCTTCCTTTCCATTTTGATTATACAAACACCAAATGGTGAGTAACACACATCCATCACTCGTCATGTTCCAAAGCTTAACGCACAGTAGCTGTAGCATCTTATCTTGACGGTTTAAATCCAGTCTATTCAAGCAGGGTGATAGGGACTGCGGAGCAATTCCGCTGTTGCCGCTTTCACATTCGTGAAAACAAACAATGGGGCCAATGAGAGAAACAAACATCGCAAATCGAAAACAAAACCAAAGACATCAGACCAACTGTATTGACCAAAACTGCAGATCCTAACCGCAGAAGAAGAGGGGGGTGAGGAGCCTCATGACTGTGGAAAAGATGAGCTAAGTCCAGCACCTGCTAGCATGATATTTAAATATATAGCCAACACAGAAGAATCTTGACACAGACACATGTGTCCATGTACGGACAGGCACAAGATCCCTGGTTCAAAGCAATATATCTTTAACATGCTTTGATTGCAAGCTTATCCATGCCCTCAAGCAATACATTCGCAATTTTAGTTTGTATCTTTTCTCCATTTAATCTAACGCGTTGACACATATTACCAATATACGACCGATGCTTTGTTTGTAAGAATCCAGGTGCCGCAGCTGAAGGTCTCATTCCTCTCCTTCCATTCTTTTCAGCAGAAGTGTATCAAGGCTGGATTATTACCTTGGTTCATTGTTTACAAAGAAAAGAGAACAAACTACCGTAAAGGATGACTTGGAAAGGACTTTTGCAATAAAAGAGAAACCTGCTTTGAACCACAATATATGAAGTAATACATAGTTGTAATGGGGGATATAGCTTATGTCAGGTTCAGGAAGACTGGTTACTGGGATTTGCGATACTGATGAGTGTTTCTTGCCCCTTTGTCCACGGGCTCAGTATAAATTTCTGTCTAGCGTTTTATTTCAGCGCTAGTAAAGTAGACCCCGTCTGACAGATGCTGCGAGATCGGCAGCTGCGCATGTTTATCGTCGTTCATTCAGTAGCCGTCATGACAGCCAGCAGTACGTTTTTTGTTAATCTAAGCTATACTCAGATGCTGCCGTTCCAGAATGTAGGAATCCCTAACATGTCCTACCCTGACCATTGCATGAGGTGCTGTTTAATTGTCACAGCTGAGGAACAGATATCTAAAACTTACTCCATTTTTGAGATGAGACTGCCAATGACCTTAAGCCAGACCTCTTCATCATATGTTACAGTACTCACTCAGTCCTCATGTAATCTAGCAGAGAACTTTCATTAAATTTCCAAGACTCACAGACATTCCACATGAAGTTTCTCACAGAAGGATCCCATATGAGTCTTGGAGATTTGCTGTTGAAATGGAGAACTTCTCAAAATACAAAATATAAGTCATACAGCCCAGGGTTGATGAAAGTGTTTTGATTGCCCTCGTTGACAAATTTGGGAGCTATTTGTAATCCCTTAATACTTAATTAAATAAGATTGATAATTGATTATAAAAAACATGGCATTTCTAGCCTAACATTTGTAAACTAACAACAAATATATCAGAACATAGTATGATTCTCTGTTAAATAACTGCACAGAAACTCGATAGTCTGCCCAAAATTTCCATGTTAACCCATTAAATAAAAGACAACATAATAATGTGCAAGACGAATATGCTGGTTGATTTTTAATTTATGAGGAACTAGTGGAATTTGGCGGGATCCCCAAATGGATGAGGTACTTGAGAAATTGTGCTTCTGTGGCATTTCCTTAAGCCCTCTCACCCTCATGATCACTGCTTAAGTTTTACTGCATCCTTCATAACTCACACTGCGTGTTTTATTGTCTGCTGCTTGATTTCCTGAAACATGTGACAGTGTTTACGGAGTTAAATTGTCGATGCATCCACAACACTGTCACGTCTCACACTGACTTTCTGTTTGTCCTGTTGTGCCCCCCCCCCCCCATCCCATCCCCTGCAACTGTGTCATATGAATTTTACTGTCCCCTCAAACAGATGTCACAATAAAAGTCAAACACAAAAAGAATTACATTAGCGAGCATTTTGGTCATTGTTTATAACTAGATATTCAAGCTGTTTCATTAGCATTTGTCAAATAAAAGCGTGTCCATATTTATATCTAAATCAGTGAAAAATGTGATCCTGTCACATTTAAGCAGGCCACAGTAAAAGGAAATATACTCTATATTCTCACTTCAGTGTTTATTGTGGTAACAGTTTTGAAGATCAGATACCGCTGCACTTCTCATCTTTCATTTTGAAGCAAATCATGGAGAAGAAATAAGAACTATATCCGTTTACTAGGAAATTTGTAGATCAGCCACTTGACTTGTACTGTACATCAGCGGAGCGGAGCAGATTATCACAATTTTGTCATCAGAAGGGTCACCTTTGGTTGTCTACTGTGCTGCATGGAAAAAGATTCTTTTGCTTCTAACAAACTGGACACGATATTACTGAAAGTCGATTTTACATCTGCGTCCGGTAACCATAGAATATTTCCATAAGGCCTTAGGCAATGCAGGATCACCGTGATGCTGGAGCCTGAACATAAGGAACACAAGTCAGAAGAACATGGTAGATAAGACGTTAGTCCGTCACAGAGAAATTACACACTATGGGTGTATGGATAATAATACTGTAGGTACTTTATTGATCCCTGTGGGGAAACTCCCTTTACGCCCCCCCCAGCTTATCTGTTGGTGAGAGTCAGCTGGACACAAAGAGCATCCACTGGATGTGGGAGCTCAGGGTTAAGGGCCTTGCTGAAGGACCTGCAGACATGCCAAGTTTGGCCTTGAACCAGCAACCTGCTGCTCACAGGCACAGAGACTTCACCCTCTAAGCCACACACTTCCCCCAAAGACAGACAGACAGATAGATAGACAGACTAGATAGATAGATAGATAGATAGATAGATAGATAGATAGATAGTAAAACTGCAAACAATGTCAGAGAAAGTATTACACAGTTTTCCGAAGTACCAACTCAGAAATAAACAGTATTGCACCACGTCTCCTAACTTCAGGTTTTTGGAGAAAACAAGAACTCCATACATAGACCCACGAAAGCCACAACAGTGGAAGTCCAAAGCTACAGTGCCATACACTGAACCATCACTTCAGATCAGAAACTCTGTTATTTTGCTACATTGAATTTTATTCCACTACATTTGTCACCATGGTACGAAATGCGTTTTTTATAGAGCCTCTAACACAAAGAGTATTTTAGTTGTCCCATTACCATGACTTCTGCCTTAATATATAAAATTACTGAATCCTTCAAAATTTATAATAATTTAGCCTTGGATCACACCAGGTAAATGCTTTACTGAAAAACTTTAATAGCACTAAATCATTCATAGAAATAATTATAAGATGAATTGAAAATTGCTACACCAGCATGTGAGAAAAGCTTCGCTCTAAACTGTAAAATTTCACTCTTCCAGCATGACAGTATTTCCCCATTTCCCCGTTTATTTCTGAATGCGGTTTTGCAGTAATGCTCAAAACAGACCTGGAAAACACTTTTCCTGCAAAAGTTAGAGTAGTAGTCTTTCCTCACTGCTGCATCCAGTCAGGAGTGCCCCAGTTAATTTGATGCCCTAGGCCCTGTATCACAGTGCAAGACTTCTTGGTTAGTCTGATAATTTGTCAGATTTAAGGTACCCCAGTTTAAATGGACTTTATCTTCTTTCACTTAAATTTGGCCCCAACTATCTTATATCCAGCAAGTTATCCTGCAAGTTATCCTGCTGCGTAGCACATTATGTTTGTTTCTCAATCCAGCTAACAACACTTTCATTCTCAGGACCTTATAAAAACACCCAGCTGCTCATCTTTAAGTTGCACTATTTTCAATCTCGCAACCACAAGAACCATTGATGCAGTGATATAAATTCCCAAAAGAGAGAATTTGCACAGCTGTGTAAACTCTACTCCTTCAGATGACGTTCCCAGTAAATAATATTTAGTTCTCGGAACAGTTTAACACCATGAACCAGGCCAACTTTAAGTTGCATTGTTGTTCATCTAACAGAAAGAAGAACCCTGTGATGCAGGGGCTTCAAAATTCAAAACAAGTCAAAATATGCACAACGGTCACCCTAAAGGAAGGAAAGAAATTATATAAATAAAGTCAGAAGATAATGGAGGGGAGGAACCAAAAACTCCCAAGCAAGGAGAGAAAAAGCCTCAGGGGGTCCAAGGTCAACTGTCTGTGCCCCCCCCGGTTGTACTGACATCATTGAAAACTTGCTCGCTAAAAGCTATGTGTAAGCTGTGACTAAGGATGGTTGATGGTCCATCAATAAGATGGTCCTCCACACTGGCCTGCATAGGGTGGCTGTGAAGGCTGCACCCACAATGATACAGTTCGTGGGTCTCATTCACAGTGTCACCCCTCCATGGGACTCCCTACGCCGGGCACCATCTGGACATGTGGGAAGGCAGAGAGCCAGGATGGTCAGGACATGCACTGACACATAAATGGACAAGCATAGTAGGAAAACACTGAGGCAATATGCACAAAAAAGAAACAAAGCAAAAACAATTATTGAAGAATATGCAGCATCAGCTGTATCTGCCTACGAGCTGCTAAACATAGTTGTTATGGCATAATTCCTGCAAAATTATTTTATCTATTCAAAATGCCACCTCTTGTCTAGGAAATCAAACAACAAAACCACCTAAGGCTGCTTTTAAAATTACATAAGCAAATTAATACATGAAAAGTTCAAAAGCAACGAGAATGCTAATCTTTGTGATGCTTTTGCCTGCTCTTTTGCCACTTCCTTTTTGAATTCTTGGTGTAATTATTTGAGCATATTTATATTTAGTAACATCATTAATTCCTTTTTAAAGGGTAGGCAGCCCATACTTGTCCTTTTGATGCAAGGATGCCATGTGCCGGAACAAGAAGAAATGTGACTTTCTTTAAATAAAAGAATCTTCACTGAATGGTTACATAAAAACATTCTGAATAGGCTTTACAATAAACAGGTCAGTAACTGAGCATCTGAAAAGACGACCTCAAATAATCTGGGGCTTCTTATATCATTCGTCATTTGTGCTTCAACTGAAGTTTCATTCTTGATTTGATCAAGTGTCCACTTCTTTGACTGTCTTGTAGTCCACAGAATTCTTAAATCTTCACCAGCACCGAAGTTCAAAGACCTCAGCGCACTACCTGTCTTGCCTTTTCATTGTCCAGCTTTCACCTCCATAAAAAGTCATAGAAAATACTATATTCTGAACCATTCTGATCTTAGTTCTTAAAGATATGTCAGTACTTTTGAAGATTTTTTCCCTGGTCCTTCATGTTACCTTGGACTACAATGTATTTCTTGAATGCAGGATTTCTTGACTCTTTTTTTGTTGATTATTATTCCAAGAAGGCAAAAGCTGTGGTCGTCGCATTTTCCCCCTTAAAATTTAGCCCACGTCTATCTTTTCACACGGTTTTTTAACTTTACATATGTCTTCATATATTTTTTAAAATAAGTGTGGCATCATCATCATATCCAAGGTTGTTTTTCTTTTCCGGTCCACGGTTCTTTCCTGCTGGTCCATTGTCTTAGTTGAATATTTATAGTTACAGCATGCATCCATGTCTAATTCCTTTATCAAATCAGTCAATGCCTCCATATTCTTCACAAGGACAATGAAACATGCATCTATTTCCCTAAGAAGATCCCATAGCTTGACATGGTCAACACAATCGAAGACTCTGTTGCAATCAATAAGGCACATGTTGACCTTCTTCGGGTATTTCTTGGTGTTTTCGATTATCCATCATGCATCAGCAATAATGTCTCTTGTCAGCCTTAGCTGAATTCAGCACAGTTCTCTTTCAATGTAGGGATTTAATTTGTACTGAACAATCTTTAGCATAATATTACTGTCTTGGGATATAAGGTAAATTCAAGCACAAACCCAAGAAAGGAACTAACAGAGATCAAAATGTACTCTCCTTCCACATCCAGTTCATCCATTAATTATTATACAGAAAACAACATTTGTACAGCCCCCACCACCTGTAGAGATTCTTCTTCCCCTCCTTTGCCGATTGCCGCAGCCACTCTGCTCTGTCGAAAAGAGAATAAGCCTCCACCCTCAAAATTTTGACTCCCTTACTGAGTTAGAACCCATTATGGGCCACCTGATAAAAGATGTGCACTACAGACCATAAGGGCTTCAATATGCAGGAAATGAGACACAAAAACACACAAAATTGTCAACTTCAGTTCTCACGTTCCCTTTGCTAAATTAAAGGTTGTAATGAAGCTTAAGAAGCCGTAATTACTTTTTAATGAAACGTAAGAACATATTAACTATGCTTAAAAACAGTAGAAACTATAGTAGATGTGGTATTATTATTTTGCAGTGGTTTGGCTATGTATATTGAAAGCATACGTTGTCCTTTGCTGCCGAAAGTGAGGCTGAAAAAAGATGGCTTTGTGATTTTAAGAACGTTTTATTGTTTGCAGAGTGTTTGCTGTGATCATTCCCTTACTAAAACCTTGCTAAGCAGCATGCCTTCTCAAAGACCGACATTTTTATGGCAAGGTAGCTATAATCTCTACCGAATCTGTTTAGCTCGAGCTGGCATTTTGTGTCTCATTTAATGCTATTTAACAAAATTTTCTTGGACTTGGACAGGAGACTCTGAGTATGAGAATTACTGAGCGAACATAAGTACTGTCAGAGGGTTACTGGATGCTTGTAAAATGTAAAACATTACATTTTTATGAATCTGTCTTGGAGCATGCTAATGGAGATAGTGATCGATATTCTTCAGAGAAGACTGGCCTTCATCATTTGTTAAGAAGACTGAAGTCTTGATGATTCAGTGATTTTACAGATTAGTTAACATTAATGTGACTTGAATCCTAATTATATCTGAATGCCTCCTCCATTAATGCATACTTCATTAGATTACCCAAACCTCGCTGAACGATGGCTAAATTTGAGTTTCAGCACACTCTATAACACAATGTTACTGATCAGCATAGGTCCATCTCAGATAAAAAAAATTCACTTTTTGTAGGGCAATTTATAAATATTACTTTTACATTAATAAATGTAATTGCATATGTAGAATTATCACTGCATCTTTAAATTTGCAAAAAAAATGTCAAAATGCTTGCAAAAAGCATGCAAATCAAGCTAACTTTGAAAGGATTAACACATTATCTGAATTTAAAATTGCAGAATTATTCTTCTAGATTGCATAACAGTAATGAAAACTTAGATACGATGCAAAACAGTTGAACGTTGGTGTTCATTTCTGTCATGCATGGTTATTATTATGATTATTTGACAGAATAATTAGCAATAATAAGTATGACAGTAATGACAATAAGTGTGTTGTGAATGAAATCAAGGAAATAAATATTACTGAATTCCAAAACTACAAAGCAGAGAGAAACAGGTATGTAACAGGTGCATTAAACACAGCTCCATAAACCGACCGGCTGGTGCTTCCATTCATTAAGCTCGACATATTACGTTTACACAGCTCTACCATTAGATTGGATCATGCTCAGCAGTCGTGGTGCAATTTTCCATCTAAAATCAGGATTAGGTTACAGATTCCATATCTATGGCATAAACCCTCCACTCACATCTTCCTGACAAAATAAATGCTATCATCATGCCAAACCTCACTTTCCAAGCTCTCTGAGTGGTATCCATCCGATAAACCACATCAGCAATCAATAGCACTTTACACAGTGAAATTACACCCAATGCAGACACATGGGCAGTGAGGAGCTGCGATTTTTGTTTCCCTTTCTGCAATAAATCAGTGCTATAGCTCAACAATTTTGAGTTGTTTTGCATTCCTGAGTTATACAAATTCAATAATGAACAATACATATATACTGCAATGGAAAACTCAACTGATTGCAGTAGATTCTGGGACTGTTTACATGCATTAGATAGCACAGCCGAGTCCATTTCACTTCAACATTTTGAAGGGTCCTCAAAAGCATGCCATTGTTAAAGCCATTAAATTGCTCTTGAGTGTACTGTCACTTCAGGTTAGGTCTTGATGAAACGTTCGATTATAAATTCATTTTTTTATTGCAACTATCATCAAAGTCAAAAAAAAAATCATGACAGCTTCCATATTTAAGCACTGGAAACATACATGTTTTTATATGCCACAGATATGCCTCCCGAAAGCTTTACAGTGGGAACTACAGAGGAACAGAAAGGCTGAAAAATGCCTTCTGTGCCAGAAAATCTGTTTGCCGTGAAAAGCCTCAGCAGCTCAGCAAACAGAAAAACGAGAAAAACGGATTTAAAAACAGATCCACTTCTCAGAGGAAGACGGGCATATGGCGGGGGGGGGGGGGGGGGGGCTAAAAATGTTATTTTGGGGGAGGAGGGAGAGCAGAAGGACAGAAACGCCAGATTTTGGGGGACCAACGGCGAATGT
>JAODKE010000020.1:19536417-19569049 GCA_026779605.1 Mormyrus hasselquistii | reverse complement strand
GGCGTCGGACATGTAGAGGGCCAGGCTGATGGGGCCCTCCCAGTGCTTACAGATGGCCTCCAGCATCTGCAGCCTGGGTATCAAGATCATTGTGTGCGTCATTTTTGTCTATATTGACCGGACCTGCGAGACTCGAGGACATAAGAAATGGTTATTGCTGCCGTCTGAGGTCATACCATTTCCTTACATTCCATCATCTCCTTCTCCTTGAGAAACTCCCCTTTCTTGGAAACACTCATCTACCTGAGTAACTTGTAAAGCAGTGTTGGCATGCAGCACCGGCACAGTGAATCAATACTTTATTCATAAATCTCTTCTATTATTAACAGAACAGAGCTAATGCATCTGAAAGCTAATGGCCTGTTCACTTTGACACGCCTCGGATTTAAATCAGCTGCAGTGGGGCCATATTAAGATATCCGTCTACACTTTGTTTTGTATTTATAATTTGGAATTTAGTATTTATAGGTCTCTCAATTGTCATGCATTGACTGTAAGACGCACGAATTTCAACCAGTCCTCACGCTTACATGCTTCCCCTTGTGTTTCTCACTCTGAGAATAAGGGACAACGTTCACCAAGGCGTCCCGTTATATAGAATTAATGGACCATGCATAGGCATCCAGAGTGGAGTTTTCCGCTGAGTTCATAGCTGGCCCGATTGAGCTGGAAGGAGTTAATATCCACCTACCAGCCAATCAGAAAGCAGCATTTGTTGTTTCCAGGTAAATTTCTAGATAAGTTACATGTTACACTGCAAGCACGTTATCGTATGGATGCGCACACAGACGGAGTGCAGAAAAGGTGGGATTGAGTGTAACAGCGATATCCGATGAATGCGGTCGGCGGGGCTCTGAAGTGTCACACGAGACTCACGTTTAGCACCTAACAGATGTAATCTCACTCTTTTGGTGAAACTTGAGAGCCTTGTATTTAAAATATAGATACATTTTGTTTCTGGCCGAACTTTAATTTATTATACATTATATATGTCTGACATATTTACATTTATCTGTATTTATCCACTGCTTTTGTCCGAAGCAACATATAAGCAAGGCAACTACAGTAGCACTTTGCAAACACATATGCTGTCAAGGAGTCAATTACGCATAAGTGCAGCTACACTGTGCTTCTAATCGATGCCCAGATACAAGTGTGAACATACTAAACAGATACACCAATGCAATGTCAAGGCAGCGGATGATACATTAGTCATCTACGTAAGCAGACACCCACACAAGAAATAAACATAAGGATGATGGACAAGACGAGATGATTTCCTGCCGAGGCTAACGCCGTAATGAACCATGCCCTTAGCGAAACGGCTTACTATCAGGCAATTAACCTTAATGCTGACAAAAGATAAGGTCATAATAAGGATATTTCAGTCCATTCCCATATTTCAATAATTGTAGTTGATGAATGCACTGATGTATTTTTTTTTAAATAATTACAAGCGCTAATCCCATTAGACAAGCGAAGTTCAACACAGCAATTAGAATGCAATTAACAGTAATATATTATACAGAAAAGACAAATTTATATAAAACAGCAGGATACTTAAAAGCAAAGAATCTGAGACAATCTAATCATAGACTGGTTAAAAACAGTGATAATTATATGGTATTCATTTTCATATAAATCTAAACTAAAATCTAATCTAGAAAGAAGTAGGTTATAGCATTTTCATATGATTAAATCCAATTTCTAATTAAAGAATAATGTTATTTTTCATTTCTTTGAATATAATTCTAGAGTAATATTAATGCACCTCTAATGACCTTGAACTGACATTTAGTTTGAATACAGATTGCTCTGATAATTATCCAGTAATAATGCTAATTTGAAAACAAAAAAAAAAACAAAAACAAACCCTTGTGATTAAGTTGAAAATTAGCAATTTTTTAACATCCAGCCAGTGAACTTTGAAGGCTTTCTTTTCTAGAATACAGAGTGATTTTGACAAGAGGGGTCTGACCTGTCCATAGAGAGCTGGGCGACGAGGGTGACGTCAGAGCCGTCTTCAGTGGGGCTGTAGTCGTACTGCAGGAAGTACAGATGCATTCTGTGCACCGTGATCCGCTCCCGCCGGAAATCGTAGCACTGGTCGTCCTCGTCCAGCTCCTCCAGCGCGGCCTGCAACTGGGTTCACAAGTGGCCATCCATTTTCATTTCATATCTAAATCAGCTTTTTGAAATCCAATTTTGGTATAAATTTCAATTGCTGTCATACCTCCCCATCAATCAGTTTAAATGAAAATAAAAGGTCCAGAATGTCTTGCATGTCATATCAAGGTTCAAGTACAAGGAAAGCAATAGGAAATATAGTTTTACCTTCAAAATATCCAGCCATATAAGCAGGTGAAATTTCATAACTGTAAGATATGCAAACCACTTTGCATATAGGGCCACAGCTACACAAATGTACAAAGTGATATAATATTTTCACTCAGCTGAAGAGCAAAAGGTGCAGGTATTTCATCAGCTTCCCGAGCTCTCAGGGAACGCGGGTACCTCGTGTGGCCTCACTGGAAAGTCACACTCTGCAGGTCCAATGCGGATGATTGACAACTGAGAGGCGGCGTGGTGGGGAGGGCGGGGCTCACCCGGACGCTGTCAGGGCTGGGCTGGCTGGGGCAGCCGAAGAGCTCCCTGCGCAGCAGGTTTCCGTCGTACTCCAGGAAGGTCAGGTACAGGTTCCGGAAGAACTCCACGTGCTTGTTCTTCACACGCAGCTTCTTGGGCGAGTTCCAGTGGATCACCTGACACCCAGAGGGGAGTCATATAAAGTTCTAGAACTAGACATTAATGGTCTTTTATCCATCCTCATCAAAAAACCCCTTATACTGGTCATGGAGGCTTGGAATTTCAGGTTTATATTGGAATAATATAGATTTGCTGTAAGATTTCTTGCGCGAGCGTGAGAGTCTGAAAATGTAAGTATCACACCAGATATGTGAGAGTTTCTAACCCTGGTGAGGATGTGACAGTTTTACCCCTGGAGCCTATAGTACAGTTCTTCAAAACTGGCCCTTAATTCCAAATCCAGGCCGTGTTTTCAGTTCTGCCAAGTAGTTAGTTCAATAATTACTGATTCTGATTGGCCACAGAGGTTTCACACCTGGCTGACAGGTAAAGGAAGGTTGGAAAATCAGCAAGGCTCAGACCTTGAGTATCATGATTTGAACAGCCTTGGCCTATAGGATTGATTTATGTGTCTTTGATTTAGGATTATGTGCCTTCTGTAATAGCATACATTATTAACTTTCTAAAATGTGAAGTACGTCATTTAATTATGCGATATCAGTAAAACCCAGCACTTTTTGACTGTGTGCCCGGTATCTTAAATGCTCAGCTGAGACCTCTATATCACTACTAAATCTCTCTAAGTACACATGCACCTACCTTGAGGTCGGACACCTCGGTGTAGCACTGTTCTGAGCGCGTGTGGTCGGACAGCTGAACGTTCCAGAAACAGGGTAGCTGGTGCACCAGGACTGGGTTTTGCTTGATAAACGCATTAAATATGTCCTGCATGCAACCGCCACAGAATTCACATTACTGCAAGAAATGTATTTACAGGTTTAAAATTACAGGTATAGATGCCTCTTACACAAATTTACAATATTGGGTCCATATGTGAAACAACTTGAACCCATAAACAGTCACTAATATGGTTCTATAAACATCATTCTCCCAACCACCCATTATTGTTCAACTTCAATCATTCTTAAAATTTAAAATAAATTACTTTTAACACTGAAAATAATTATATAAAAAATAGAATACAAGCATCCAACAGGGTTTTCTATTATATGCAGAAATGCAATATAGGCTGTTCACCCAATGCATAATAATAGCACAGGTCCTCTTACAATATACTCCAGCTCTTTTTCAAATAGTGCATAGGATGGGAATGGACAGATCACCAACAGTTAGGATTTGAGCTGGATTATTGTTGAATTTTTGGTTAAATATTTTTGAATTTGTCTTGCAGTCATAAACATTTTTAACATTTTACCTTCCTGATTGACCAAATGTACTGTAATGTAGCTTTCATAAAACAAATTTTGCTTTATGCCATTAGTATAGCTAGCCGGGTAAAACACATATTACCCAACATATTATAAAGTTATATTCCCAATTATGTGACAGCTAATAGCTAGCCGGGTAAAAGCCTGTGTTATATTCCCAATTATGTGACAGCTAATAGCTAGCCGGGTAAAAGCCTGTGTTATATTCCCAATTATGTGATAGCTAATAGCTAGCCAGGTAAAAGACTGTGTTATATTCCCAATTATGTGATAGCTAATCAAACGAAAGAGAAGCAAGTGAAGAGAAAAAAACAGGACTATTTTCCAAGGAGACTCTCGAAAGCAACATTCGACATCACTTAAAAAGTGAGTAATACAGCACAGGAACGTTTTACAAATAATCATATATTTATAGTTCAGGTACCTTGCTACTTTCGTGTAGATGTACAGAAAAGCAGCTTGTCAGGTTTAAACAGAACTGGGTTTTTTTCCTAATCCTATGAGGAATTTAAAGCTGATTTGCTAAGGAGACTCAGAGGAAGGTAACCCTATCACTGCAGGATGGTCGCTTACAGTATATACATCTCTGACAGCTTTACTTTCAGTGCTTGCAAAACATTTTTAACAAACTTATACCACTTGATTTGATTTGGAAAACTGAATCTGATAAAATATTTAAATTCAGTCTAATTCAGATTTAAAAAGATTTACATTTGGCAAATTTTACATCTGTCCCCACAATCCCTGAGTTATATTTTCAGTCCTTCATAAGTGTGATCATATATGGCATCGGTGTAAAAGGATCTTAGGTCTTAATACAAGACTAATCATTGGTTAAGGTTAATTTGTACGCATAACATGAACAGGTGGGCGAAACAGCGTTGTTAGCTAAATAGCTCATTATGGGAACAATGTTATGTGCTGAACAGTGACCCCCAGTGATGCTGCGCCGGAACTGACCTGGTCGGCCAGTGACGTTGAGAGCATGCTCATAAGCTCCCTCTCCGCGGTCAGCCGCCACATCTGCTCCCAGCCAATCCCACGCAGCCTCTCCAGCAGCAACAGAATGACCCCTGCGATGACCCCATAGACCACACTGGGACCCATATCACACTCTTTCTTTAAATGACTGTCTGCCTGTTTTGTACGCTGAGCACAACCACAATAGCCTGGCCCCACAAGAGGAGATTTCACAGGATTTAATACTGACCCGTGTTGAATCCGCGTCCAAGGGCAGGCCAAGGCTTGTGGTTCTTCCAGAGGTTTCCCAGATACCAGTCACTCTGATTCTCCACCAGTCCAATTACCTGCTTGTCTGCAAGCAAAATATTTTCAGAGTGACTAGCCCAGTCTATACACAGGCCCCAGTCTAAGATGTTTTGTAACAAGCAGTAAGTGCAATGGCAATGCCATGAAATTACAGAAAATATGAGTATTATTTTAGGCTTATTATGATGGCGAAGGAAACTTCAGACCCAAACAGAATACAAAGGTGATGCCAAAAGAAAATTATATAGTTTTTAAGGGTGGCTTGTTTCATTTAATTTTGTTTGTACTCAGAAAAGCTCCAAGTGAAGCCTGGATTCTGAAGCACTGTGGAATGAATCATCTGTTGTTCACGTGATAGCTCGGTGTAGTGCAGACGACTACTGATTTCATGCTCTTCACTTGGGTATGCAGCACTCATACTGAACCTGTAAACTTCCTGAAGACAGCCCAAAGCTCAGCAATATCAGTGGCGAAGGTGATGTCCGTGTCCAGGACGATGACTTTGGTGAGGTCGGTAGGAAGTGCTTTGGTCAGGGTGAGCTTCATCAGACCGTATATCCCTGAGTAGTGCTTGTTGGGGATCCAGGACACCTCTGACTGCACATAAAGAAAGTTTGGCATCAGAAGGCATTTGGGAGTTCTTAACGGCAGCTGGTATATAAAAAAAGCAGTCATTATACTGCATAACACACACCTTCATAATGCATTATAATGCATTCATAAAGTATTATAAACCCAGCTATAACACATCATAGTCATGTGTATTATGCATTATGAATGCTCTTTGAAGCTCCCATCTATAATACCCTATAAATACCTTCAAAATGCAGCACAAAGCTTTCTTCTTATACCTACCATTATAATGCACTATGAAGTTATTTATGGTGCATAATAGTAATCCATGAGAAACATGGCTATAAGGTGTTACGTGTTTTTATAAATTTTAATAGCCGTGTTCGTAATATTTTATGAATGTGTTACAATGAATTCTAGAAGGCAAAAATGTAAAAATGTGAAAGCTGCATTGAAACTGATTTTATCAAGGGTGTCTTGACGGTTCCAAAGTGTTTTAAAATAGACTGACGATTGGGAAAGACTTAATTACCTTCAGATCATCTGCGTCGTAGAAGCTGACCAGCACGGACGGCACCATCCAGGACGCAAAGAGGGAGCTGAGGATCTGGTGGGCGACCGCGTCCGTGATGAAGTGAAAGTGGAGGGGGTTCCTTCTGAGGAAGACAACAGAAGGAAGGAGAGTCGATGCCTGCGTCTGCGCTGTCTCACCCGCAACAGTTCAAAAGGATCCTGGAACTTAGTCATTAAACTGCATTGAAGTCTATTACTGCCTCACAACAAGGTCTTGATCCCTCACCTGTGGAACAGTATGGATTTGACCAGGGTGACCACGTCCCGACTGGCATTGTGACCGGCGCACACGCACGCGACGTGGATTACCTGGGAAGGGAGAGAGAGAGCACTGAATATTCTGCCCCCCCAACTCATTAAAAGGAGCTCCTTCAAAGAGGCTCCATGCATGACATCTAGAGCCATTTTAGCATAATAGTCTGCAAACATCCTTCTTAAGAGGCACTGTTTTCTTTATACTCCACAGATAATAGGAACCATAGATCTGAACAATGAAGCACATAATGAAAGAAATGGCTCAAAGGTAGGGATTAGGAATCTATCATTGTGATATTACAAGGCAAGATAATAATGAGACACGTTATTTTACAAATGTTTAATTACAAATCGCGTAGACCGACTTCCAAGTAAACCAAAGAACGGTTACCCTAAAGGCTGGGGCAGCATATATACAGCAGTGGTGAAAAAAACATCCTCAGGTAACAGGTAACTTCTGGTAAGAACCACCAATTCTGATTATTGTGGAGATTCCGCTTAACCAGCGGAAAAATTCAGCCATCCTCTCAAGAATAAACGCACCAACAAGTGTGGCGAACAGAACATTCTAAATAACACTTAAAATTTAACTCCTGTGGGAAAGGAAGGAGATTAAATCTCTTAACGGAAAAGAACAGAAGTAGCTGCAACCATCTTTCTTTCACTGGAGTCCCAGAGGGCACTGAGGCAGGGAATGTCAATACTTTTCTGGACAAAATAAACTTAAAGTGATACAAAAAGATGTTCGACTTTCGTTTGTACACCTCTTAAACTTAGCTATCATTAAAGCCAAATTCTTCCAGTGCACAGGACCGACACTGAACACAATCACTGGGCAGGCAGGCCTCAAATAGTGCACAGTAATCGCCTATTGATTTTTTTCCCCGGACCTTTTGAGTGCTATTAAGATAAAAAACGCCCTATCACCGGCCATCAACACTCCCAGGACACTGCACTTTAAATATATTTACGCACTGCTAAATAGCTCACCGTTGTCCCTGCACAGCACTGCAGCAGAGCATCAGAAAAGTCACAAAAGAGGTGGATGTCATTCTTTGATTCTTTCTCTTCCCTTTTCCCTGTTTTTGCATTATTCTTTACAAATGATATAATGATGCATCACAGCACACACATGTAAAGCACCATATCTGTAGTGAAAGGTGCCATCCATCCATCCATCCATCTTCTGTAACCCCTTATCCTATTTAGGGTCTTGGGTGCTCGATGCCTTAACCCAGAGGAACAACCCGTGATGGGGTACAAACCCATCACAGTGCACACTCACACAAAAGGTGCTATATAGAAACAAACTGAATAAAACTTAATACAACAGTTGCCCCCCCACTCTTGGTTTGTTATGTCTGTAGATCCCAGTATAAGCTCCAGATGAGTGGGAAAATGGATGGATGGATGGATGGATGGATGGATGATAGAAATTAGATTATATATGATACTGATCAAGTAAGAATACTGATGAGGTATAATTACTCTTATTTTATAATAGTGCTATTTATATTATTTTTCTTGTCTAATTCTTATTCACCTTGAAGAGAATCTTTGTACTAATGGTGATGATAGTTTGACACAAACTATCTGAAAGAAGCTGCGAATATACAGGTAAGATATTGACAGCACAGCGCCCTCATTAACTCCCCCTTCCTTCATCGTTCCCACTCAAACCCACATTTTATCGCACGCTCTTCTTCAGCAGAAATTCTTTTGTTTTCCTTCACCGAGGACCTCCCCTTCAGCCACTCAGCAATAAAATGTGGTCACGTCCAACCCAGAAACAAAGACGATGTCAAGTCAAGGTACATACTGTATTGCTTATGTCAAAATATGTTACTGTTTCACAGATTTTCAATAATCACCCATTGTTGTACACATAACTGGAAGCAGCAGCTCAGCCAATAGCTGCCGCTTAGCCATATTTAAAAAGTGTGGTTAAAAATCTTTCATGAGGTAGGATGTACTGTAGATTCTTCATTCACACCCCATGAATCTGCTATTATACTGTAGATCACAAGCAGAATGATGTCTCAGATCTTTGACACGAGTTGGGACAACGAGCAGATTCACCTGACAAGGGAACAAGAGAACAGAAGACGGGCTTAATTTAAGTTTGGGATTTAAGAAACCGGCAGAAAGAGACATACTTGAAGGGCAGCTACTTAAGGTTGAGCACAAGGGAAAAAGACAGGCGTCTGGTCTGCAAATTGAGCAACAAGGTCTGGCAGTGTGGTCTCTCCAGAGGCAAAAATAACGTGTGTTTCACACATCAGCTGATTTTTTTCCCCCCTCATCCTGGAATCACCATCCCCTCCCCCACACACACAAACACACAGGTTTGTAATTATATTGTTGTGGGGACCGCTCATTCATTTCTATGGGAAAAATGCTAACGCTAACTATGACGACCTTCCCTATCCGTAACCATAAGTAACCAAACTAAATATGAGACTTTTGGCATTTTTATTTTTTTGATTGCATTCACAGATCTTTGTGGGGACCTGAAAAATGGTCCCCACAACGTCAAAACAAACAGGTTTTTATTACATTGTGGAGGAAATTTAGTCACCCCAAAATGTAATATAAACCTAATCCACACACACACACACACAAAACACACAGATCCCCCATTACATTAAAACCACCTGCATAATATTGTGTACTGTAGGTCCCCCTTGTGCTGCCAAAACATCTCTGACCCATCAAGGCATGGACTCCACAAGACTTCTGAAGGTCTTGTGGGCCCAAGATATTAGCAGCAGATGCTTTAAGTCCTGTAGGTCACGAGATGGGGCCTCAATAGACTAGACGTGTGTCCAGCACAACCCACAGATCCTCGATCGGATTGAGTTGTAGGGAATTTGGAGGCCAAGCCAACACCTTCAACTCTTTTCCATGTTCCTCAAACCATTCCTGAACAATTACCATTGTGGAATACCGTCATCATGGAGGGGTACATTTTGTCTGCAGCAATGCTTAGGTAGGTGGTATAAGTAAATGTAACATGCACATGAATGCCAGGACCCAAGGTTTCCCAGCAGAACATTTCCCAGAGCATCACACTGCCTCTGCCATCCTGTCTTCTTGACACAGAGCATGCTGGTACCATCTCTTCCCCATGTAAATGATGCACATGCACCTGGCTGTCCACATGAAGTAACAGTAAACGTGGCTAATCGGACCAGACCACCTTCTTCCATTGCCCCATGGTCCAGTTCGGAGGCTCACATGCCCATGGTAGCGCTCTTGGTGGTGGACAGGGTCAGCATGGGCACTCTGACCAGTCTGTGGCTAGACAGCCCCATACACAGCAAGATGCGATGTACCTTGCCTTCTGACAGCTTTCTATCATCATTATCTTTTTCATAAACTTCCAGCTGCAGTAGTTCTCCTGTAGGATCGGACCAGACGGGCTGGCCTTCACTCCCCACAGGCATCAGTGAGCCTCGGGCGCCCATGACCCCATCAGCGGTTCACCGGTTCATCTTCCTTGGACCACTTTTGGTAGGTACTCAACAGTGCATACCAAAAACACCCCATAGGACCTGCTGTTCTGGAGATGCTCTGACGGTCACGGTAAATGGTAAATGCACTGCATTTACATAGGGCTTTTCTACTCCTACAAGTACTCAAAGCGCTTTACAATTCACACATTCACACACTGGTGGAGGAGGCTGCCATGCAAGGCGCCAACCTGCACACTGGGAGAAAGTTGGGGTTCTGTGTCTTGCTCAAGGACACTTTGATGGGGTCAGGAGGAACCAGGGCTCGAACCTCTGGTCGGGAAACGATAGCGCCACCATCTTCCCCCCCATCTAACCATCACAATCTGGCCTTTGTCAGAATCACTCAGATCCTTACACTTGCCCATTTTTCCTGCTCCAAATGCATCGACTTCACGAACTGACTTTACTTTCCTAATGTATAGTTGCACCCTAGACAGGTGCCACTGTAATGCGATAATCGATGTTACTCACTACACTTGTCAGTGGTTTTAATGTTATGGCTGATAAGTGTATATATCAAATCATAAAATGCAAGACTATGGTGTGAATTATTTAGTGACAGCGGTAGAAACCCAGCATTACTGCAAGAACCAAGGGAAAATGTGAGGTAGGATTCATACAATAAATATACAGTTAAAAATCTTGAATTATTTATATACTTGACTCTTATCAGGACTGTACAGCTTGGGTGTAAAGTACACGCCAGATTGCTGAAGGCGTTGGATAATCTCATCCATGTACTCTGGTCGCACCCCAGAGAATTCTGGGTCGAGGTCCATGAATGCATTTAGGTGATTGCGAGAGTTAAAACTTCTTTTAGCCAAGACTCTGCATGCCTGGAGATCGTTATCCAGTGGCTTATTCCAATAGATCTGACAAGCTGCATTCCTGTGTTTAACCCCAAGTGCTCTCACAGCCTTGAGGAGACTCGTCACACTAGAATGGCTTATCGATCAAACATCTGCTTCTGAGAAACTCACTTTGGGGATCCTGCTGGTACCAGGAAGCATTTCGGGGGGGGGGGAGAACTGTCATTCATCTATTAATGAGGCAGTTTAACAGCTTGTTGCCAGTGAATTGTAGCAGTGTACTTCTTAAAAGTATACCAACTTTCCTTTTTCCACAATATACGCACAGGGGCCAGTTTATTGTACACACATGCTTGTTAATGCAAATCAGTGAATTGAGGTGGTGCAATTACGCAACAGGCACACAAGGTCAAGAGATTTAGCTACTGTGCAGCTAAGCATTAGAACAGCTAATGTACGTGGTCAATGTGACCTTAAACGTGACGTAATCGTGGCAGTGCCAGATTCTCAGGAACAGCCACCCTCCAGGGATTTTCACAAACAACAGTGTTTACAGTTTATAGAGAACAGTGTGATGAACAAAAACCATTCAACCAGTGGTAGGATATTATTAACAAGAGAGGTCACAGGAGGATGGCCAGAATTGCTAAAGCTAACAGGAAGACCACAAGTGCACAAATAATACCTCAGTACAACAGTCGTGTGCAGAAAAGCTTCTCCATGCAAAACATGTTGGTCGCTAGTTGCAATAACCCTCATGTGCACAACAATCTAGTTTTATTTTCCTATTTGTTATTTGTGCTTTTATTTTTTCCGACATAATTTCCTGTATCTCGGGCATTTGTATTATTTTTATTCACTGTAATGCTTCATTGCTTATCCAGTTCATTTGAATATGTTTACAGAGATAACCCTATATTAGATACTAAACTCAAGATTTAAAGTCATCCTCTTATAACGCGGCCAACACCTTCCGCTTCGCAGTCTTAGGCCAATGGCCATGTGGTCCTCACCTCACATTTCTCAACCATTGGCCGGCGTTCACAGTCAGTCCCGTTGATCCGCTCTTCTGCCGTATTCTCACCATCTTCAGTCCCAGTGTCTGCAGATGCCACCCACTGCTGGTTCCCATAGTTCCCCTCCTGCACGTGTGCCATACCCTGGGACTGGCGGAGCTGTGCCCGTAGCTGCTGGTTCTCCTCTTCCACCTTTCGCATCCGTGATATGAGTACATCACGCTCCAAGTACCCGAGCTCTGATTGGTCAACAAGACAGGGGGAGAGCAGTAAGGACCGCCCACCTGTAAACGGATAAAAGGTGTCATGTACTTTTTCCTTGCATCTGGCTATATTTGTCTTTCAAATGGAGGGAAAAGAAACGATTTATGTAATTGGATAAGACTGGTGCTTGTTCTGGTTTAGTATCATAGTTTGCAAAAGCTGAGACAGCATTAATAAATCATGCATTTTCCCCCTTCCCGTTCTTCCTAATCTCCACGTAAAATCAGTGAAACCAGAACACATTACAGAAACCACTTTGATAACAGTTCTTCCACTCGGCCCTGGCGTAGCGCAAAAGGAGAGGCTGAAGACCATCGCAGTTCAGCCGCAGCTTCGGTCGAATTCAACCAGCAGCCGCCTCCTCGCAGGACATGCGACGGCCGCAGCTGGCCATGCCTTTCCACGCCATTACCCCCTTTACAGCAGAGCATCTGCTGAGCGCTTTTCTGACAGCGTGATGCTTCCACAAGGGTAAGTGGAACACGTGTCCACCGGTGACCACGAACCCTCATCACCGCGGCCTCCCGCCGCGGCTCATTTCACATGCTAAAGCACGGCAAACACTAACAGCGGCCATATAAACTTCTCGCACTTGTGCTCTGTGCTCCAGTGGCTAATTCCCGTAGTTGGCGCCGGTCCGCACAGTAGGCTAAGCCGCCGTTGGCCGCGTACTGGCAAATTAGGTGACATGCCGTTGAAATGCGTGTCAATGTTGCCAGGTTCTGTCATGCTTTCTCAGGCACCGAAGCATCGCTTCACAGCCCCATTACATTACCGCCCGTTAGTCTGTAACGCCTGCTTGCATGTACCACAACATCTACACGCATATTATATGCATTGCAGAGCAGCTACCTACAGCCTTTTAGGTCAGCATAATGCAGCGTAGTTCGATTCTCTTAAGATTAGGGAGCCGTATTTCATTTTTCCTTTGAAGTAGGAAAAATCCGCATAATTCCATTTCAGAGGGCAGGCTTCAAATCAACCCTTATAAATCGGAAATAACAACCTCATTTCTTTGCTCGAGAGGTTTCAACAGTTGAATGTGGAATCTGTTGGTGTGTGCATAGAGAACAGCCTGCCTTGATTCCTGTATATCAAAAAGATGACATATTTAAAATAATAATTGTATTTCTTCGAAACGACCATTTATCAAATGTGACTCAAAACAGATGTCAGAATAATGTCATGGTTTCTGAAATGCCTACTGAGACACCTGTCACCTTTCCAGCTTTTTCTTTTGTTTTGGCTTGAAACTTTGTATCTTGCCTTTTTGCGCTGGCATACCGTTTGTTGTATATTATGAATGAGACAGCGTATGGGGTTCGTCATCTGATATACAGAAGACTGCACATTATAAATTCAGAAGACACAACTCTATTTGAAGGAATACACAAAAATAAGTGAAACGTCACACCTGTGATACTTACTCTCTAAGTTCCAAACAATGAGATACAGCCATGTGAGAAGTACCATGAATGCCAAAGATGCAGCCAAAAGCTTTATCTTCCCCCGAAGAAAGCAGGGCATTGTGGGAAGGTGCAGTATTTGGGCTGGGATATTTTCAAGTGGGGCCTAGTCCCACATGAAGCGGCTGCGACATCATGCCATCTGCAACGTTGGTGGGGAGAGAGAAGAGTTGGGATTAGTGGTTTGTACACACTTAAGATGTAATTTAAAACTATAATTCTTTTCCGTGGAGTTAATGTAGTGCGATGGCTGACTCAGCTGCGGAGAAACAGAAGCAAGTCATTATGGACAAAGGATGCAGAGAGGCCTGAGTCGCAGGAGTATCTGAATGGCCAAGCGTCAGCTGAAAGCTGATTAGACCACTATTATACACGGTGACATACAGCTGGTTTCTGCTTGGTATTTACACAGCCCCATTTCATCACGTTCATGTGCTTACTACAGAGATGCTCTAAGCTGATAATTATGTTGCCTTTTATTTGATCCTATTTTACTTTCTTCATTAGATGGCATTGAGAGTAACAGAATATACGAAGCTGCCTTAGAATTGGTATTATACATTAATGATTATAACAACAACAACATTCTGATAATGGCACCAAAAGATTCTGATAATGGTACTGATAAATACTATTTTATAAGCTCAAGAAAGAAGCGTGAATTCCCCTTTTTTTTCCCTTCCCATTAATCCGTAAGAGGAAACTCCACTGGCCTAAGCCGTCCCCATCACAGACACTCGCTGGGGTAAAAGCCGGCATTGAGTGATTTCCCGGCGGACTGTCAGAATGGCCAATCGGCTGAGGCTGCGAGCCGGAGCTGTGAGCGGCCCCGTAAAGGGCACCTTACTGCGAGCACCCGGGGAGAGGGGTAACGCAGAGTTCAGCGCCTGCTGATGGCCTGCCCAGAAAAAGCTGATGGAAATAAATGTTTTCCCTACTGCCCTTCGCCTCCTCTCATGCCGGCGTTGAAAAATAGGCAAAGACTTGGTCCTGACTTAGTTCATTCTTAATTGCCACTGTAGGGAACATCACATTCCTACTCCCTAAAGAGATCTGACACTTTAGACACTTTAGCCACTTTAGCCAAAACCCACCGTTACTCAGTTATTGTTTATCGCACCCTATCTTACAAAACATGGAAAGCTGTAAATAACTGAGACACCAATTAATGTACGGTTGTTATAAAGAACTATATTAATCTAGATTTACATTTTGGCTTATAAAAAATCAAAATATCAATGGAAAAAAATATTACTTTAAGCCTTTACAAAGCTTCCACGGCAAAGGTTTTTTTAAAAATATCTTTTAATGTAGCTAATCATTAAAACTTATTATTCATAATTACAAATGTTGTGGATCTTAAGTACAGTATGTGTGACTTTAAAAATAATGTGTCTCCAGGGAACAAAGGGGTAACGGAAGTTGATTTCAAATCAAATTACTGTTAATCAGGACCTCAAATGAAAAACCAGCTGCTGCCTTGTTGTATTACATAACACAGCAGACTGCTGCAGCGCTGATTCACCAAACATCTGGGGAAGTCCAGGGCAAGAAATTGCTCGTCTGCCATTAAAGATCAGTGTTTGAACACTCGAAACTTATTAAAGCTGCCAACTTTGCTGAAAGAAAAATGGTGTCCAATAGCAGAACAATTAGATCTGGTCTATTTTGTTATAATTTGTCATTAGTTGACTGTACTCAGTCATCCTTGCGAGTCCCAGCTTTAATGATCTGGATAAGAAGTCATTTTACATCTGCTTGACACTTTCACTGCGAGGCAAACCCCTCTGACAATATAATTTAAAATTGCTCCGCATGCATAATTATCTTAAAGGAGGATTACTTTAAAATGGACTGTCTTATCAGACTTTATCACTACATCCTCTATTTAATAACAGCTTTATTCAGTTCCATGATGGGACTTTACTGAAGGTAATCAACTTACTTGTTACCTGTTTGGACTCTTTCGGTAATTAACTAAGGTAATGACCTTCTTGCCCATTTGACCTGCTGCCAGTATCAATCCCCGCCAAAATGATTGCGCGACAGCGCCGTCTTTGTACGGAACCGTGTTCTTCGTTCTTATCGTTACAGGGTGTGATTAAAACCAGCAGGTTCTGATACACGTTGGGCTAAAAGAAAAACAATCCGAGGAAATGAGACTCATAAACTTGGTAACTGGCTTTGGTACGAGGTCAGTGCGATTCAAAGTTGCCCAGGCTGAATGCACTCCTGTATTAGGAGCTGTAAGTGTGTTGATAGATTAGCAGCGTTGAAAAGCTCTAACCTATTCAGCTTCCTTTTTACTTCTTTGACTTTTTAACACATTAAGAAAATTGCTGTGCCTCAGCATAATAAAATAACATTTCTAAGAACACAAAAGTGTAGGCGCCTGCACACCACTATCATTACACTGTTATTAACCATGGTTAATTATAGCATAATAATGTGGGATTTTAAACAGACAAAAGGCATCTCTTTTATTTTCTAAGAAAGGGAAGTCAAAAAAATAATAAAACCAAAAAACAGCACACTCACATGTGCTCTAACACGACACTGCTCCCATAAAACTTCATATAAAACCGCACAATGAAAAACAACAGGGTCTGAAATAATATGGTTTGGGTAAAACCATTGAAACCTAACCAGACTATTAAAAATTACATTAACAGTGTCAAAAACGCTTGTAAGATAAAGCTTTTTCGAGTGTTAAAGTTTCTTTTCTTACGTCCAGTGCCTGAAGTCTCTCCAGTATGCTTCATAAAATACTTTCTTGAAAATTGCTCATTCATCTTTACAGTAATGGACTAGATCTTGAATGTCGCGTTTCCAAAACAAAATGCGTGCGCTAACTGAGCTGAGCATCAAGTGGACCGAAACCGTGCGTCAAAAGGCACTCATGTCGGGGCCGAAGCCGCATGGTGGCTTACGCAAGCGTATGTCCCCTATTCACCAATAACGTAGGCGCAAAGTCGCGTTATAAAGATATGTGGTGCAGCATGAGACAGTATCCCAGATACCAAACTGACAGCAGTGATTTCAGATTTTACAGCCTTATCACATTTAACATAAATTAAACATATTTAGTATATCCACGTCATTTGAACAAAGCTAATATAACTGTAACGTAATAGAAGTTATTGTCTTTGTATATTGCAAGTACAACTTCCAACAAGAAACACAATTTAGATTTAAATAATAATCACAGAATTGTAGAGCTAAGTGTCATGCGGAATAGTTCTAATCATTTGTAGAACGTGAAAACGTTGCTGGTTTGATTAATACCCGAACCCAGCTCTTAAAACGTAAACGAAAACACGTTATCAAAAGGTCTATTAAAATAATATTGCTTGGCATCTGTACTGTACACCTTTCATGCTCCTATGCTGGTGGTTTTAATCGTTATTGTCAATTTATTTTCATGGAAAGTTTGTTGAACTGGTTAAATGACAGTATTTCTTTAATGTCACAGCGAAAAAGGTTTGAAATTAAATAGTGTTTTAGAATCAAATTAAAAATCATTTCATATAAGACCGTTAATGAAATTCTGCATCCTTTAATCTGTCAGTTAAATTACAGTTCTTAGTAATCCTCAGTTTAATTAAACTTTAATTAAACCTCAACCCTGTTAATATGTGTTTTTCCATAGCAAAATGTATGGCTTCCTGTCATGGTCAGCCATTGGTTGGTTTAATTTTGTAGATCTGTTACCTGTGCTTTTCAAGTTGTGTTGTGTACTCGAGGAAAAAAATATCCACCTCATGTTAAACATCAGCCAAAATACATCGAATCATGAATCATCCTCACGCCTCTCATAATTCTAAGCTGAGGAACCACCCAGTTCAGTTTTCTTGTGTATATAAAAGCATCGCTAGGTTCATGTTGTTTACCGTTTGATTAGAATCACAGTCACAGAATGAAGTGTCAGTTGGTTTTGTAAATCATTTATAAGAGAGACAGAAAAAAAACACATGGCATAAACACTCAGCAGGTGAACAGAGAGTCAAAAAGCAAGAGGTGGTAAGAGATTAAACATGATTTTAATCTTGATACAATAAAATCCCCCTGCATCTAACCAATGTCATTTGTTCTAAGGTTTAATGTGTTTTCTCCACAGCTAAGTCTGCACAAATTCTTATTACACTCATCATGAGTAATTCAGACACTTAACAGCTCATTCGACTCCAAACTACCTAGGTTTCATCCCAAACATTCCATTTCATCTTCACTCAAGGTTAATGTAATGAGTGCTCTGTAAAACACTTACGAACAGATATAGAATTAAGTGAATTCCACATCGATACTTTTCAAGCATTGTAAAATAATTAGACATCTATCACTAAGACAAATTACTAGAATCTAAAATTCCTATTATGTGGGTAATAAAAACATTTGTAATTGGTTATTGTAATTTGCAGGATAACACGTAGGACAGAGAACAACTATATCACTCTAAGCTTTAGTTCCCTTGCAGTTGCCAGTTCTGAATACTTATTTTGAATATAGGCTTTCAATCCATACTCCCTGACTGACATCTAGCATCTACCGTAACTGAACCCAGTTATAGATCCGTAGACACACTAGAGTAATTCCTCACTTCCGCTACTTACAATACACCGGTCCTGTTTTTCCTTTCCTCTTATATGTGATGACTCTAAATATGGCAGCTTCTATTTACCTGTAAATGCAAGACCCCAATCATTTCTTCAAGTGTTCTGCTGCAGCTCCCATAATTTTGTTTCCCCGAGTCTTTCTGCTACGAAGCCGCTCATCTTGTCCTAAACATGAGCTTCAAAGGGTTCAGGGAAAACGCTCTGCCAATAACTCTGTCCCTACTGAAAGAACAGCTACCCACTCCCTTTGTGCAAACACAGGAGCCCAGTGCCCTCTTAACCCTTCCCTGACTTCCTGTTCCAGCCTCCCCTCTCTTTCTCTGAACTGTTTATTTAGCCGCCAAGCTGCAGATAAACAGGGGGGACGGAGGGAGAGAGGGAGGGGGCACTTTGCCAATAATTAACCATCCACAGCGTAAGAACAGAAGGAAAAACTTGGAGAGATTTGAAAGAGAAGCAGCGTCTTTTGTGCTGCGAAAGCAACTGAAATATGATTCTTTTCATTATGACATGCTGACTTCCCCTGGAATTTAACAATGCAGACAGACAAAAATTAAATGAAGTTTTGTTTCTGATAAGTGAACTGCTGCAAATTAAAAGAACGATTCTGTTTTGATGCACTTTGCCAAATTCACCACAAGTGCAATATCGCACCTGAAGCCAGGTTACTGTATCTGGCTTAAAACTACCACTGTACAGTACTTATCTAGTGTTTCAAGATAACAATGAATCATGAAATTCATGAGTAGGACGTTAAATAACTAGCTGCTGTACAATATTATGTAACTGAGACTGTAGCAAAGGTGAGAATATGACAGTAAACAAGGTTATTATCACAAAAGATTCTCCACAGTAGGACCATCCCACACGGGACCTTCCTAGAGGTACTGTGCAATACTTCTGTAGCACCTAGAGGTGGCATGAAGTTTCTCTGCTCTGGCCAAGTGAAAATGATTTTTTTTTCTTGCTTTTTGCACTTTTCTGTCCTGGAAGGTGTCGGATAACTGCTCTTATGGCCAAATGTCACTAATTCAGTCCACAAATGCAGGTTGTCCAAAAAATCACTGCTGCTGACGTGAGGAGCTTTTTGCACAGTATACTGACATTCAAGTTAGCGCATGGACTGAACCACAGACAGACAGTCCTCTTTCTTATTGTCGTATATCAAATGATAATTAGATAGATTTTCTTTTAATTGCAGCAATCTGAGTTTATGACTTTTATCCAGAGCTCTTGTTCTCCTAAGCATTTTTCAAGCATACATTTGCTGCTTCAAACACTCCTGCACTGGAACAAAATGTTTGCATGCACCACTGTGATGTTTTCCCTTCTTCTTCAGTCTCTATTCAAAGTGAGTAACAATGCACCATATTGTGCACGCCGTGTAATTAGTACCGCTGTCGTTATGAAGGCACTGATCAATGAAATCTTTCACCGGATCACAAATGATGCTGTCATGCTGAAGTTGGTTTTCAACATTAACTTCAAACTAAAACAAAGTAATTTCATTCTGCTGACAGAAAAAACGAGTATGAGTCTAGGATAGTAAGACAGAGAGTGTGTGTGTGTGTGTGTGTATGTGTGTGTGTGTATGTGGGGGGAGACAGAGAACTTGTAACATGACTTAGCTATTAATGTGTCAAAATGAGAAGGATATAAATGAGTAGCTTTATAAATATTCATTGTATTTACCACCGTTATTAATATTCATTTTATATTTTGTATTATCCACTTGCTCTTCATTGTGTACCTGTGCTGTTTGCTAACAGCTAATATTATATCTCTTGCTTTCAGGATGGCTGCACCAGTACCATTTGAACCGGGGGGGGGGGGGGGTAGAGAGAGACAATGCCAAGGAAACAGAGAAAAAAGAGAGGGGCACATTTAATATTTCTTCAAATCTTGATAGTGCAGGTCCCGCATAAGCTCACCTTATAATGTCAATGCGCTCTGATCTGTATAACCGATCCACAGGCATTTGTCTGTGAAAAAACACATTTGGACCAGCGGAGCTGCCAGCTATTCCAGTGGGAGGACAACAAGCGAGAAGTTTCCTCCTGGGAATTCGGACTCCCCCTCAGAGCATACCTACACAGTAACAAACAAAGGGTTCTATTCTCCGTTCCTATCGCTTACGCTCTCTTCAACAAAGAGCCTTTGTGAACTGAAGGAATATGCTTCAATGTTGTGCATTGAAGTTATTCAATATTTGAATTCGATATACTCACATAAAAAAAATCAAAGTAAAATAACCCTGAATGCAGTGCTTAAAAACTATTCATTATGCACATATCATATATGATGCATATAGTATCATTTTATCTAGACCCCCCCCCCCTTTGGGTTTCCAGCGAGATAGTCTACTGGTCTCCAGTTCTGTGTGGAGTGACCTTGTGTATGACTGTGCACATTTTCCAGGAAGGAGAGGTCATATTGACCATGTTATAGCTATAGGAATAGTACCTTTGTTGGCTATGAAGCTCAAATGTGCCCTATAGCTTATACACTTAAATCACCATGTAATTTTATATCTCTGTAATATTATTCGGTCCAGCTCAGTTCATCTGATTGGTTTACACTGTTACATAGTCTGCTCATCTCAGCCATATAATCTGACACAGCCATAAAACTAAATTACTAATGTACAATTTAGACATTCATTCACATGCAGCCTCACCCGGGGACCATTAAGCAGTGGCGGCCTAATGGTTAGGGAAGTTCTTGTGATTGAAAGGTTGCAGGTTTGAATCCCCAACCAGTAAGGTACAACTGAGGTACCCTGAGCAAGGTACCGCCCCCAACCACTGCTCATTGGGTGGTAAATAATAGCTGCTCGCTGTTATGTCATAACGGCCCATATGGGTTAAATGTGGGGGACACATTTTGTTATTGTGCTGTGGTGTGTCAACAATGACAGATACTCATTTTCATTATAATGAGCTCATCTTTGGTGCAGAGGTGTGATCCCTGTCTTTGGCATCAAAGGTCATGGGTTTGAATCCCAGGCAGTCCCATTCCCAATGCAATTTAATTGGGGCAGTGGTGGCTTAACGGTTAAAGATACATACTTGTAATTGAAAGATTACAGGCACCACTGAGTGCTGAATTAACTGCCCCCTGCTGTTAAATACAGAGGACACATTTCATTGTTGTGGGCTGTGGTTTGATGACACTGATCTCTAAATTCTAATTCAGCAGCACTGAAGTTGGATGGCACAGTGTGGAAGTGGCGTCACATGTGTAGGTATGGGGGCTTGAGGCCCAGCTGTGTGTGTCTAGACCCCATGTTGACAGTGTTTCCTCCAGAAGTCCAAAGTCATACGGTCTTCCATAGACATGCCTAAAACACATGGCTGTGTGTCATCTAGGTGGGCAGAAGATGAATGAATGAATATGGATGTACTGAAATGCAAATAGTTGCAGTTTAACCAGTATCTTTTAAAAAAAAAAAATTTGCAGATACTTTTATAAGAAGTCAAAATACAGTTATGTTAGAACTTACAAGAAGAAATCAGATGTCCACCTTCACTGTAATTGTTGGTATAAAGGGTCTTAGCTCATACAGCATATACCACAATCAGGGTCAGGACAAATACCGAGGCCAGTAATTCTGTGCTGGTCACTGTTAGTCTTTGCATTTTCCTAAAATAAGAGAGATTCCCCACAACTTCTGATAGGACAATGTACAAACAGGCACTATCACAACCCCAGCTTACTCCCATGTAATTAATTTTACTCAGTGCTTCCCTGTGAGTCAAAGATTGCAACTTTGGTTGAATTTGAAATTGAATTTTTTTTTTCTTTTCAATCCAGAGATTTTTAAAGTACTTTTTTTTGTCCTTGAGATAACGTTTAATTTAACTTGGAGGACCAATCCCAGCATCCTTTGTACTGAGTTTTCCCCCCATTTAAAATGAGGTCAGAAAGATTTCATGAAGACACGTACAACACCCGAAAACATCCAAAAGGCTCACTGCCTTTTAAACAATGGATTATAATTTGTTTTCTCTGTCAATCAAGGCAAGAGATCACATCTCAGTCCCATATCATGTCTGCTTTTATCAAACAGAATAAAAGCTTGGAATCTGATGCCGTTTCCATTCTGACAGCCGTGTGCTGAAACACACACACATCTATGCCTTGGAACTAATACAGTTCCCTGAGAAAACAAACTCTGTAACTGCTGAGTTTCTTCTGGGATTCACTCTTGTCTTCATTAACTGACCTGGCCGGCACACGGGTGCATGTATCACAAAACGAATCCACAAGTTATGACGCGCATAGCATTTCCGCAATGAAGTTTTATAATTTCCTCTCCAGCCCCTTAGGTGCTTCGGTGCAATTTCAAATGATGTATGGGAAGACCAGCCTATTTTCAGTCTATATACAAAGAACAAGAAAACGCAATATAAAAATACTAGCCTTCAAGAAATCATAAAAATGAGCATTTTATACCCAGTTATAATTTTTGAAAAACTGGAGAAATAAGTTGATTAAATACAACTTCTGTAGTCCAAGGAATGTGGAAAATGAAAGTCTGGGGCATTTGCACAGGTTACATACAGTAGGCAAGAATGAAAGATGGGAGACTGATTCATTAAGACTTGAGGTTAGGTGGGGAGACGGCATGCCCACAGTGCCTTTACGGCCCCATGACGGCGTCTTGGAACATCGTCCCTGAATGAAACACACTGGCAACAAACCCAGGGGTTTTAGCTAAAGTTCTCCGCAATATAAACCTAGAATTACAGTTTAGAAGGAACTATATCTATTGGAGAAAACCACCCATCCATGAATCCAATGTTGAGTCATAGTTAATCCATCCCAAGAAGCACATGCAGAGAGTAAATCAGCCACACGAAACATCTAACTGTATGCTCTGGGAATCAGGGAGGGAACCTAAGTAAACACAGAGAAGATGCAAACACCTGAAGAGAAGGAGCATGACATCACATTCAGGGTCAGGCCAAATACTGAGACCAGGCAGTCTGTGCTGGTCACAGTTTTTGCATGAAAAATGTCTGCTGTGTGGAATCATTATAAATATCATTAGAAATGTATTTTGCAAACATTGTTCAGCCAGAATTTCACACGGAGCATCTACGAATAAACATTTCAACGCAACAAATTTGATTGCACACCTTAGGCGAGACAGTGCAGAGCATGAATAGTTCCTGAAAAACAAATCTGTTCCAATAAAGGAGGATGCAGTACTGCAGAATAATGCTAGTCTGTCAGTAATGGGAGAGTATGATAGCAAAAGAAAATTCAATGCAGACAGTGTGAAATCAAAAGATATTACTCCGAAAATTACAGTGTTGATCATACTCTGATCAGCCCTTCTCTGTTAGAAATGTTATAAATATATAATGTATACAGTTATAAAAATATAGTGCCCTGGGACTTGTATGCCAGAGTTGGTGTTTTCTTTCCGAAAATAAATACTTAAATACATATTTTTAGAATGTAATTCATTTGCTTTTTAATGTATTTGGGTGAAGTGTGCCTTTAAATTTATTTCAGCAGAATCTCCCAAACAATCAGCATCAGTGTCCATCCTTTCATCCATCCATCCATTTTGAAAGACCGCTTGTCCTATTCAGAATCATGGAGGGTCCGGAGTCTATCATGGAGAATTGGGCATGAACCCATCACAGGGCATTTTCACACCCCAGTCAATCACACAGGTCTCAGTGTCGATTTTCGAATAGCTATCCGTATCAGCTAAAACTCTCCTAATCAGAGCATCACTACTCCAGACAGGTTTGCACCTAAAACCTCACCCATATGGGTATGATTAATAGTTACTGAACCACCCTGTCTCTACATGCATTACTAGTAATATTTATGGTGGAAATGTATACCAATGTGCAAGAGGTTTGTCCATAAAAGCTTGAGCAAGATTTCAGGAATATAGCAAAGATTTCTGAATGTGTGATAAATCACATGCCTGATGTCTGTTAGAAGAGTAACAGAAAGACCCGAGTGTGTACATGACAATTAACGTGTCATATGTCACAGTGTCTCCAGGATGAAACCTTAGAGCACTCCATTCCGGAAAGCCCAATGAAGTTGGGGAAAATATGAAACCAGCAGGGCTTATTAGAATTATTAATATAAGATCTCTTTATTATGCCATCTTACAAAATAAAAAATTGCTTTATTTCTTATTATATGTGTATTAATCTGAATTTGAAACGAAAGACTGGATGACTAACAATCAGATTTTTTGGGGTAGATCTGATAATCCATGGAAGATTGTGGATTTAAAACTCATTTCATTCTCCAGGTATTTCAAGGTTTATTTGTTGTAAATGTTTTGCTGGTTTTCCATAGTTTTTTAGCTCACGAATAAAGATTTTTTAAAAAATAAAAAGAGTCGTAGTGACTGTATTATCTTTTTCAAAGAAATGCGTTTTCCAGTCATACAACATACTGTATGATGCTTATCGATTAATCAAACGTTTGTCTGTATAGAGTCTATTGTCAACCACAATCGGCACAGGACAGAATATATAAAATTCCAAAGGTGCCTCATTACTGTTCCAAGTATGACTCAAGCAACTTCACAATTGGCTACCGCCAGTTTATCTTAATAATACCCACATGGTTAGTTTGTCTAGAAATCCTGCTTTCCAATGAGCAGTACATGTAGCTATGTTCTTTTTAACTGTCACAGTGAGTAAACATCAGGGCAGACCACAAATAGCTTGCACAAACGTTAACAGATTGCAGTATATCTCTGAAGGAGCAGTGTGTTACGCTCATGATCACCCAGACTATAACCAGCAGATAGTGCTCAGCCTGTTGGAATTAGCTGTTTCTTGTTCAACAGCATCAAACCTCTCATGTATTTAGGAAAACCGTAACCCCACAAATGAGTGTGGAAGCCTGCTTATTACGGTCTGGGTCGATTTGCTGGCCATGCAATATCAGCAGGAAATGCCATTTTCCTAGTTTTTTATTCCCTATAACCCATATCTCCCGGTGAACGCCATTGGAAACATCTGAAACATGACCCTCTTTTTTCCATTTAAGACAAAGTATTTGCAAAGAGGCGTGTGCGATTCAGATTAAATCCTGCGAATGGCCGTGATTTCTGCTTCCACGATCTGTTAGAGGTGTTTACGATCCGAGCAGCCAGCTGAATGAAGTGATATGGTCGAGGGTTAGGAGCGAAAATGAGGAATAGAATGAGGAAAATAAGCACAATTAGCTGTAATTAACCAGCCATGCAATGGCACCTGGTGTCTTACTTTGTTAACTTTGTATTTGTGTTCTAAAGCAGTTTCTCCTGTTTGAATACCCTTTGACTGATGCACTAATCTCCCCTCTCAAGCAATCGTTCCCATCTCAATGTCTTCAAGTTTCACTCCCACCATAAGGTAATTGCATGACTCCAGCGGCTAAATAGGATCAGAACACAACAGCTCCATTATCCATTACGGAGTCCATTTAAGAAGATATATTCAGCAATCATTACCGTTTCAAGTAAATTATGAGACCTGCCTCCCAACAGCCGACGGCAATGATGTGGCAAGACAGATCTTATTGGGTTTTACTGGTGCTTTGGATAATAGGAAACAGCCTTCTTCTGGAGACCAGTAAAGGTCCAGAAGACAGAAAGGATGTGATAGAATATCAGTGTTGAACAAGGTCTTGGAAGTGATGGTCAGAGGACCATGTGAATAGATGCATCCTAGAAATTATATCTTGGGCCAAATTAGGCCAATCAGAAGTTTGACAATTTGTGAATGAATAAAAGATTTTAAATACTAAATAATAAAGCAGTTGTGATGCTCTGAAATTTTAAAGCATTAAAGAAAACTTTCAGAATTTTCTGGAAGTGCAAACAGGAAGTTCATTTACCGTTCATATCTTTATGACCCACTGAAGAGAGAAGGTTTCTAATAAATAAATAAATCTATGAATTTATCCAAATACATTTGAGACACAAAGCCACATTAAATTTGTTCTTTTGCCTGCAATCTTTAAACAAAATTTGAAAAAAGCTTCATTGATAATACTGATATAAATTAAATAATGGTAAACCACTTGTCCTCCTTGCCCTTAATATTATATAAAACCTGTATGAGTCATAATCATTTTGGCATTCCGCTGGTGTGCTTTGAGAAACCAGGGCAATGTGACGATTGACTGATTCTGTACCAGATAACAAAATAGTGCAGGACATGGACACACGACCTGATTGGCTGATGGCTCATGCACAAGGAGGGTCCTCGAAGGCTGCAACCTTAAATTACTCTGGCGAAATATGTAGCTGCGTATGTGGGTGAGAACTCATAAGTAGCTATGGGTAAATGCATCAGCTAAGCGTTTCTGAAATACGAATGAGTAACACAAATAAAATTGCCACACCAGCGATGAAGACGCAATCCATGTTACCTCCACTGATTTTCCACTCAGCCCGCTCTTGGGGTTGAACTGCAGCCTGGAAATTAAGTTGCACTTTGAAAATATTTACATTAAAAGGGCTTTGCTCCCACGTTCGATTTTCGACCCGTGCGAAAAGTGTGGGTATATAAGACATGCAGCGGCAGAGCGCAGGTAAAAGACTGCAGCTGAGCACTGGCAAAAATTTAGTTGCAAGATGATTGTCCTTGGGGTGATCTGCATTCCAGTGTCTCATAAAGGAGCCAACTTTGTACTGAAGGGCTTCTAAGGTCAGTCAGAAAAATGAGGAAGGAAAACGATGTTGCATAACTATGGAACCTTGAATAGTTGTTTGTATGTTGTGCTGAATATTGATAGAGTGCATGCAATGCAATTCAAAAAAAAAAGTTAATGTAACCTCAAAGCTGCAAGCATTAGAGAAAACAAATATGCTCATAAAGAAAGCAATATTACTCTGCATGGTTATTGGCTTGCACTGATTCACCATCACGGTGGTAGCTAGAAAACAAATGCAGAGGATAATTTCCGTGAAGATATTCTGTTTAGTTTCTAATTTGTCTGGCTGATCTTGTTGAATTCACTTTGCTCAGCAAGGGGAAAAAAAACATCACCACATTCAAAAAGGTGTTTTCTGTGCCGTTGGTACCTCTGAACAAAAACACATCGTATTACTTTTTGAATCAACTCTCCAAAGTTTGCTTCTGTATAGAAATTTCTAGCAGTGCAAATAATGGAAACGCAAACATAAGTTTATGACAGATCATTTGTCCTAAAGAGCTGCTCCCCGTGACCTCGGTGAAATATTCAAAGTGTCCAGCACTGATTCTGTCCTCGGCCTGAGTCAGCAAAACCATTACAGCCTCTATCAGCATCATCCTGGCTGAGCTGTTTTAAAGCTGCGCTGTCAAAGGCAGGTTAGATTGGAAAGGCAAAGCAAGAAAAATAATAAAGTGCTGGCTTTGTAGCTACATTTCAGTGCTGCAGAGGCTGCCCCACTTAATATTACACTGGGGGGGGCGGGGGCATTTCTGAACCACTGCAGAGCAAACATCTGGAAAAAAGCAGCCGTCGAGGATTAGGCGATTATTTTCTCTGCGAGTATTTGCTAATATATTAAAGTGTAAACTGCTAAATGCTAAAATAATGATGTATATAGTGTCAGGAAATAACTACCAGCCATGTTTCTTCTATAATGTTTCGATTTATCAGCCAAGACTCATGCCATACTTCAGGCTGATATTAGGCTGATATTGATCTGTTTTTAATGAAGCATTCAGAGGGCTATGCAAGCAGGTTATCAGCATACATTTTTTTTGTGATACAAGTCCAATGAATCTCTAATTATCTCAGTACAGTAACTGTACTACCAACTATTAAAAGTACTTTGTTATTAAAATAGCGACCCCCAGTAAACTAACTTTACTCTCTTTATACAATTTTAATTTCAAAGGGACCTCCTCGTATTCTAACAATTTCACGCAGATCTTAGTCTAAACAAAGCACAATTCATTTTTTTAAACCTTCACCAAGCTTCATTTCAGGTTACTAAGCTGCACAGCATATCTGTTTCCTCTTATCTACCCTCCATTCCTAAAGCAGCGGAAATATATGCAGTGTATTCATAACTATACCTATATCAATAATGCTTCATACTAGTTTTGGTGTTACTTGAACCAATCTGACAAAGTAAGGCGTACAGTTAGCATATTATATGGAACTCTAAGCTAGCGTGTGGCATGCAAGACCTTTAGGGTAAAAGCATCTCTTATCAGCATCCTCCTCCTCACCTATGCAATCAATTCCATTCATGTACTGGAATCCAAAGCTTCCAATCCAATTTCGTAGCTGCTGGATCTCTGCCATGCAGATCGGAGGCACCAGAGCAAAATCCACAATCGTTGACAACTGGAACAAAACAGAAGTACTGCTACAGTAGTAAGGTGGGGGGAAAAAGTATCAGGCTGACATTTTTAAAAAGGTCGAAAGTAATAACAGCCACCAGGTGGCGTGTGCTTGTTTGTCCTCCCGAAAGCCGACTCAGCAGATGAAAAATGGCATGTTACGCAGTCCAGAAAGACCCAGAGTTAACATGGGAAATGCATTTAGGAGACTCTCTCTTCCGTCTCCAGAGACAGCCGTCTTCCAGGACTCTCAAACAAAAAGCGAAATGAGCATCGCCTGCACATTAGACTAGCTGATACGTACCTCACTGATTTAACCTCTGGCCCCACCCTCAAGACCCCACCCCTTCTGCAGGCTACCAATGGGGTGCACATGATGATCTGCCCTCCCCATAATCATGCTTGTTTACTGTGCAGAATCAGAGATCTTGTCCTAGCCTCACATTTGATGAGATGTTAATATTAGTATTTTAATACTGCAGTAATGATGGCATAAATAATTGATTCTATGATATTCCTAAGTGAGCTCATAAATAAGAATGAAGGCTATACTTAAGCTGCAGTATAAGGGGTTATGTCATTTTGTTACTTAATCACTTGGGGAGCAGTCTGCCATTGCGGTTAAGGACTCATAAGCTGAAGGTCGCTAGCTTGGGCCCCTAGAGAGGTCTTACTTTAGTCCCATTAAGGAACTTACCTAATCTGAATTGCTCCACTATTCAGCTGTGTACTTACATGAAAAAGATACAAATACAAACACTTTTGGATAACAGACTCCTGGACAAGTCAATGTGGCCCCTGTCCATGAAAAAGGATTCTGAATCTTGAATGTAATTTGGCATTTAATATCCCCCGAGATATGTTTTTGCAACGCCTCAATAAAGAATGACACAAAAGTCACGACGAGATGAAGAAACATGCCAGAGAATATCGCAGCATTTCCTATAACAAAGTTGGCCCCTGACCTTGGCCCCCAGCGGGGCCTCACTTGCCATGAGGGCCCCTGAAATTCACCATGGATGGTCCACTTTGTCAAATGGGAAGGGGTAATGGGGCCCCCATGCAGACCCCAGTGCTGTGGCTCCTTTAAGACGTCTGGCTAGGGCTGAGACACCGGCCGATGGACCCCGAGGTCCTGGGTTTGAATGCAGCTCCAGCCACAGCTACCAAATAACTCACTAAGCTTTTAATTGAGGGAAAAAAAGTCCACACCAACAAAACGTACAAGTGCAGTATACAAGTATCATATCACAATATAAAACACTGAGCAATCATGACCAGATTCAAGAAACGTGACAGAGAATATCACAGCATTTCCCTGAACATGCTGTCTCTTTGCACCCCCTGTTTCTCGCACACAAGGTGGGTTGGCACCTTTATTTCTGCTATAAAAACATTACCTCCCCGTCACAAAGACAGTTCCAAGAAAACATGTCTTGGCCCCATATCTCCTAAGGAGGACGTTCTTCAAATCTCTCGGGATTAATGCATGTTTCCCCAAAGCAGGGCTGCATCATTTCCTCTGTCAATCGTTCCGTGAAGTCAGATGCCTCAAAACTGCGACTTGATACGTCGGCATAATGAGCAGATGCAGGTGGAAAGAGGCAGATGGCAATTTATCATTTGCTGTAAAGTGATATAATTTTACTGCCTCCCAAAATGTAATTTCAATAAAACTAAAACAGATGCATTAAGATATGCGGAAAGTGAAGAGGCAGGATGTAGCTCCATTCCCGGAAAAGGGATAATTGCATCACGGTGCCTTTTAGGATGCAGCATTCCTGCAACGCCAAGTGCAGTTTTTTATTGCATTACTTAGTTACTTAGCAGAGACTTCCATCCAAAGTAACATGGCTTCTCGTGTCTCACTTGCTTAAATATCCCCAACACCGTCCGATCTGACACAAGAGCAACCTGTGATAAATACCAGAAAGCATATACCTTGGCGCTTTGATGCTAAGGAAAGATTTATGATGTACACCCTGAAAATGGACACCGACCATCCACCCATATTCATATCCTGATCAAGGTGGCAGGGAGACCTGAAGCCCAATCCAATCCAGGCAGAATGAGGCACGAGGATGAACCGTCACAGGCATCTCTACATTAAAAACAAAAAGCTGGAATATGCTGCTGTTACGGTGTAATTTTTCATTTCTGATGTCTGGAAGTCTCCGGAGAGGCAAAAAATGTTGTTCTCTGAAAAGCCTATGTATTGCAGTATTGACACCAACATGGATGCCTGGGTCTTTTCTATCAGTTGATGTGCTCAAATCTTTAAATCACCTTTTTGTTATCATGGTACCAATATTAAAAACTAGAGTCCCTCCTTTCTGGATTCCAGTTCTGAGATGTCTGTAGTAAACATGAGACACGACCTAATCACACTGTGGCGGACTTACTATTGAAAGTAAATTTCCTCATAAATGCACGGCTAAATAAACTGGCAAAAGTAGCTATGTGTGTGTGTGTGTGTGTGTGTGTGTGTGTATGTGTATGTGTGGCTTGCCGCTGTGCCTGCGATTGGAAGGTTACTGGGTATTGGCACAGTCACATGTCCATAGGTACTTAAGCAAGGCCCTTAACCCCCAGCTCTCCAGGGGCTGCAAGGCAACGAACACTTGTATGTGACCACCCCCGCCCCCCCAGGCTTGATCTCACCTGCATGGGTGTGTCTCATAGAGATCAAGATGAGATAAAGTGAGTTTCCCCATGGGGATCAATAAACTCCCTCTAATCTAAAGAATCAGTCATGGATAAAAAAAAAAAATTATATGGATGCATAATGTTCTTTCCAAATAATTTTCATTTGAAAAAAAGCTACATTGCCTCATGCTTAAATGCCATTTAAATATCTTGTTTCACTTTTCACAGAGTTACAGAGCCAATGAGCCACTGCAAGAACATAACATGGTAAAACCAAAGAAAGACACACTGCGAATGTGTTCCCTCCCCACAGAAGAACCTTTTCATCTGTGGTGATATTGACTGCATGTCATGACGATCAATCACTGAAAAACAGACGCACTGCTAAATGTCATTCTCTCTATTACTCTTAACCGATAAAGAAAAAAATTACGAAACAGTCTCATATTTCTTATATTGGTAAATTCATAAAAGATTTACTGTGTAAATAAAAAAAGATTAGATGAGAATGGGATCAAAAGATTTCACAAGGTTTGTGCATATATTTTTTGACAGCAAGTATTGATTAAACTAAGGTTCTTGTTCCCCATGCAGATCCCAAACGGCAGAAATGGAAAACCTCTCACTGAAGTGTAAAACCTATCGCCCTCTTTTCTCAGGGGAAGGAACCAGGACTGAGATAATGCCTGTTACTGACCTACTACTTTTAGAAAAAAGCTTACTTCATTACCTGAGACAGACTCCAAGCCCATCCGTAACCCTGTGTTGGATAAGAGGCTGAAAGATGGATGGGTCTCCTTCACTGAGACAAACATAAAAACCACTCTGTCACTACAGATCAAAACGGGGACACTTTTTGCTATAGGAATAAAGTTAGTTACGCATTGTAACGGATTTTTATATAGAAGTTATACACTATGATGTTCCAACCACCATTAAAACCGCTTATTTACCAAAATACTGAATGAATGATTCAATGAATGAAAAAAATTAATGTAGCAGGAGATGCAGCAAACACTGACTTGGCTTGTTTGTGTGGAGGTCTTTTTAAATAGCATAATGCTTTGGAAATCATATTGTCTCAAAAAAACACATTTTATAGTGATGTTATTTTTATGTTTAGTAATCATAATATTTTAAGCCTCATGTAAGTTATTCCTAATAATATATTGCTATTAGTTATACGTAGCATGGAAATCGTAACATAATTACAATACAAATGAAAACGTTTACACAATACTGACAAATCATTCAGCCGGAACTGAAAGTATTTTATTGCACTT
>JAODKE010000020.1:19508711-19530614 GCA_026779605.1 Mormyrus hasselquistii | reverse complement strand
AGGGTTGGGAAGCTTGGGGGGCACGGGGGGGGGTGGGGGCAGGGTGCAGGTTTTTGGGGGGGGGGGGGGGGGGGGGGGCTAGGATAGCCTATGCATTCATCCGCCCCAGGTTCTGAGTGTGTGACTGAGTTTGTACCCTGTAATCAGAGGCACAGTGACATAGTCAGGGGCCCCTGGGCTATAAGAGCTGTCGACTAGGGGGAAGCTGGGGAGTCCTTGATGTTAAGATTTTAAAAATTGTTTGGGGGGAATCGGTTGCCCTTTCTAAATTGTATTTAAGTCCGGTAGAGAAAACACAGGACAAATCGTGTTCTGTATCATTTCAAAAGAGGATGTAGCATTTTACTCTTCAATGTAAGGCAATCCCATAGGACACAGGGTGGGTTGCATCTCTACATTTACAAATTTATTAGACGTGGTTGATTGAAGCCCCTTTTTGGGGAGGCCCCTGGGCTTCTGCCTGGGTAAGCCTGTGCATCACCTAGGATTGGCACAGACTCAATGCAACCCAGCAACGGATAACCAGTTCTGGGGAAAAGGAATACATACAAAATAAAGTTGGACTGCAGAATTAGTGGAATAACAGAATGGTACAAAATTCACATTCTTTTAACCAATGAGCATTCAAGAAAAAGACACTAGATAAGAAAATTGCACTAGATAAGTAGAAGTAGACTAGAGGCAATGTTTGGTTCCTCTGTTGCTGAAATTCAACCGGTTCCACTTGCTAGGTCTTGCTGGGGGCCGGAGTTTCAGCCCAGGAATGTCGGGGGATTCTGGCAGTAAAATTTGTTGAGTTGGATGGGGGCAGCTTTTCCCATCACCAGCTCACAACCAGGGCAGTCCGCTGGGAATTCTCTCCATTAGCCACTCCGGCATTGGCCGAGTATGACTCCTCTGGGCCAGTTACCCATAATCCCCTCTGAGCCATGCAACATAAACCAGCTGGGAAAAAAGCAAGGACCCAAAGGATGTGTGGCAGAATAGTGAGGCGGGAAGAGGCTGCCCGGGGTCACGGTCGGGTCCTTGGCAGGCAAGAAGAACAGGTGGTCACACGAAACCTCAAAAGGATGCTATAAAAACAAGCCTCAAACATAAACAACCAACTGCGAGAGAGTAATTACTGTGTAAGTCTTTTTATATGCTTCTCTCCCACCGTAAAATTATCCCCAAGTACTTTACAACAACTGGCATTAAGGGACACAGCAGTAGCAGCATTATGACCAATGTGTCACACTCTGAATAAAAACTGCCGAAGAAACAGTTAATATATTTACTTATATTTATACAAATAAAGCCATTTTTTTCACCATAAGTTTTCTTTTAGCTGGTAGCACCAGACAAGGTGCTCTGTGGGAATTACTCTAAACTTCAAACATATGATTATCCTTGTCTGGGATGGAAGTGTCATCATATGTCCATTTTCCTTGTCGGGGTCGCAGGGGACCCCTACTCTTGGCAGCAGCGGTCACAAGGCTGGGGAACACGCTGGATGGGATGCCAGTCCATCGCAGGGCACCTATGCACACTCACAACCATAACTATAGGCAAGTTAAAGACAACCCTTAACTACTGGTGCAACGATGTAAAAATTTTGCCTGATACGATAGCCAATACATTTTTGTCTAATATTACCGATAACCAGTACAGATAACTAGCTAACCCCTAAGCTCCATAAATCTGTATTGAAACTGACATTGGTGACGTTACACAAATTCGCGGGATTTTAAGAAGTAACAGCCGCGTCATATACTGCAGGCAGTGAGGCATCAGTGAAGCAGCGGTGAATGAGCTGACGAAATCCCTCGTCCTCCAATACAGAAAATGACTGATCGTCTATGGTCTCCATTATTTTAGTAGTTATGCCTTTTGCTCCAGCGATACAAACTTTTAATATGGACTGAAGCCCAAATATCGGCCTGCAATATCGGCCAAGACCGACACGACAGACCAGTGCCGATGTCTTGATTATTAACAAACATCAGCATCTCTACCCTTACGACAGCTGTGTGTCTTTGTGTAAAAAATGAAGTACCCAGAAGAAACCCATCTGACGCATGGAGAACGCGCCACACACGCAGCAGAGCAGAGGTGGCATATGGGCCATTAAGGGGTGCAAACGAGAGGCAGCCGTGCAGCATACTGAGCCGCCATGACACCCCACTTTATACAGCGTGTACCATACACATACGCCAAATACATTTAAAAGAAAACTTACATCCATAACAGCACACACTACACCTAAAATAACTGCGTATATGCAGCTGTATTCAGTTCCTGGCTTTTCCAACAGAAATTGATTTTCTTCAGATTTTGTATAATATTAATATAACGATATACTATAGAATCATCCCCCCCCCCTTTTTATGGACGATTTTAACGATATGAACAATGATATTCTATAGAGAAGTAAAGCATAAAAATCTGCTATTATGAAACTGAATAGTAGCAAACATAATACATTAATCTGTGTGTTATGCATGGCTGCTCAACATTTCAGCTCAACATGCAGAAGAATGATAATTATAGCTTCACAAAACATCCATCCATGAGTTCTTAAAGTAATTCATTTGATTCTGAGATCACTTCAAGAAAAGCCCTTGTATAAACCAAGAAAGGTGAAAAGCCCGTATCAAAGCAGCGAGGATCATTCTCAGGCACACTTTACAGGTCCTTCTGAGGTTTTTCAGTCTAGCTTTTACTAAGTCTTGCACCGTTAAATAAGCAGTTTGAAATCGGGCAGTGAAAAATAATTACAGTATAGCTTTGGATTTTGTTACATATACTGTACAGGTTAGTGATTACAGACAAGAAAGGTCTACAAGTAATTCTTTAGAGAATCCAGTGTTGCATCTTTAACATTTTTGTTTTTTTTACACATTCAAATTTTTTAGCTTAAAGACTTCGAAAGAAAATATTAAAAAATTAAAGTGTCAATATACACAAGAGCTCCCAGTAATTAATGTCCTGCCAGGGACCTACTTTTCTGCCAATCGGGAATATATTGCGAATGCTATTGCATGGCTGAATCACAGAGAATCTAATTTAAGCTACATCCATTGTCTGTGGAACCAAAACAAAGTTAAGATAAAATGTTCCACTTTGCGTTTGAACTCCTAAGCTGCCCCTGACCTTTGTCACATAATAACCTGTTTATCGTCCACATCTAAAGGTTCTCACAGCAGAGGAGGGAAACTTGTGGCTTATAGATGGAAAGGTCAGAGGAATTCACACACATGCAGTTGAGGCCAACCCATCCACACAGCTGGTGATGCACCTTGCATATGCTACCTCCGCAGGCTTACAGACAGCCATTCGTGTCCTTCAAATAAAGTGACTCCCCCTCAACCTGACAATGAAAGAAACCAATAACGATTTAGTCATAAATCCACATCCTTGGCCATTATATGGTCCGCCACCCCATTAGAGCTAACCAGCTGAAGTACTGGTGTTGAAATGGCACTGTGGACTCAAAGGCAGCATGGGTGGAAATCAGTGATTTCATGAAATGTTTACCATTCAGGCAGGATAGGGGTACAGTCTTCCCTCGAGGACACCGCAAGTTACAGAGCGAAGCACATATCGTGCCTAACTGTCCTGAGTATCAATTTCATGCTTCTGAAGGATGTGCTTGATGCATCAGTGAACACTCAACAAGGTACTCCACTCACAGGAAAGATAACCAAAGTGTTGGTCCTGTTCAGACTCATTTGAGCTGAGGATATTTAATATAAAGAACGCTCAAAAACCTACTCGAATACCATCGGTACTCTAAAAAACAGACCAATGACTCAAGTTGAACCAGGGATCAAATGTAGAGCATATTCCTCCAAACGTCAAAATGACATGACAAAAATCTGTACGAAGAGTGTCAAATCACCTATATTAGAGTTCGAAATAACTTTAGAAGCTAGATGACAGTACTTACCGTAAATCCCTCAAACATTAATAGACACTAATAAAAATATTTACTTCCAAGCTACAAGAAGGAATAGTCTAATTAGGCATAATTAATGTGCACAGAGATATCAAAGAATTGCTTTTCACAATCAGGAAGCAGCAGATTTGTTAAGGCACATTTTCGCAAATGGTTTGTGGCACAAAGACTTGACAGAAAAAGGCAGCATGCTCCACCTGTCCAAGCTTCACTTACATCCCCCCAGAGGGGTTTGTACCAACTTGCAATAATGTGCAACTCTTTAAACTGTCATTCTAACCCACCCCCCCACTCCCAGCCCCCAAACAACACGTCCACAAATGCACTGTAACATCCAGGTGATCAAAAGTGGGCATTAAAAATGTTAAGCAATTGCAGTTTAAAAGGATACAGGCTAAACTAGTTCAGCCAAAACAAACATGGTGTTATCTGCTCTATAACAAGCTAAAGATTATTTATGACTGAATACAATATTAAGTACCATTCACCACAATACTTATAGACTGCTAACAAGCACAACCACAACCACAGTGCTGCTGACATCTACTTAATAGTTTGACTAAGCAACTGTATCCGTGTCTAATTGGCACAGGATGGAGAAGGGCTGTACCATCTCTGACACGGGGGTGAGGAATACACAGAACATAAAACAGAGATACGTGAGAAAAAAAACAAAGGCTTGGGCTGGTGAATGAAAAACAGAGAGGCTGTCAGCCAGCATTTCTGTAAATTGTGAACTAAATTATGCATAATCACCAAGAAAAATTACATGCTGGTGGTTTTTTACATATCCTTTAAGAAACTGGCACTTGTTCCATAAGATGACGCATCTGGGCATTAGCACTGCTTTTTGAGGCTAGTAATGAAGCTTTGGGGGCCTTTGGCATCACAGCGAATGCCACGTTGCCTTTGCAAATACTTTAATTCAGCGTTTCCCCAATCCGGCTCTCGGGGACCCACAGACAGGCCACGTCTTTGCAGAAACGCGGACTGTCTGGCAGAGGGCTCGGGGGGGATGTGACTCCCTGAGGACCGGGTTGGACAACACCAATCTTATCTAAAGGCTTCGTGTTTACATGCAGTGCTGTGCATCTTTGAATCTTCCAAGCTTTCACTAGGCCCAGCTCTAACACCTTAACACAGCATGAGGCCTCTGTGTTAAGGTTTCCAGGCAGATTATTAGCTTTAACCGTGCTGACACCTCCGCACCCAATTAAAATCCATTCATTGAGCGGGGAAACAATCAGCATTTATATTGTTGATAAACTGTTGCTGTGCGTGACCGTTTCTCTTTTGTATATTCACATAAATTTACATGCCATTCGGAACATAATCCTTTACTAAACCATTATCCAACAGTCTTAATTATAGAAATAAGACTTATTAAGCCAACACACCTCATGAAGTAACAACAATTGGGTGAGTCACTGCGCTTCTTTTCATACTCCCTGCTGTGTTTTTTCTACGGCTGTAGCTACACTAATGAAAGCCTGTTACCGTGGTGATGTCTCATATGAGTGTTTTAAAACTTCAAAGGTCAATATGAAAGCCCTGCATTGGGACTTCAAAGGTCAATATGATTAGTGTAATGCTAAGGGACAGTGCATCACTATATTACGCGTTATGCTGGACAGTTCCTCTGAACAAGAACACATGCAGCATTTTTCATATATTAGTGTTCTGCCATATTGAATGTGTAAAAAAACAAAAAGTTTCAGCATGCTATTCTGGTTAACAGGGGGCAGAAGACCGGCCAGCAGAGGGGGCTATAAAAGGAGCGCTCATCTACAGATGGAATAAAAAGCCACAGATGACGTCTCACAGGTTTGTAATCATATCTCTGTGGGAACTCTCCAATCATTTCAAACTCTAATCCCAACACGGCAACCTTAACCCATACCCAGCCCTAATCTTAACCATAAGTAACCAAACAAGATGCAAGACCTTTTTAGTTTTTTGATTGGAGTCACAGATGTTTGTGGGCACCTGAAAAATGGTCCCCACAATGTCAAAACAACAGGTTTTTTTTACATTGTGTGGGACATTTAGTCCCCACAATGTAATATAAACCTAGTCCACAAACACACAAGCAAAGCCGAACATCTACATTAGCTATCAGGGTAAACAGCAGAGAAAACATTAACAAGCAGCAGCTTTATATTCTTTTGATGACTGTAGCAATATTACCTGTATAATGTCCACCTTCCCCTTCTAAATTCAGGGCATAGAAATAGCTTGAAATTAAGGCTTGATCGATATATGGATTGGCTTTGGAAATGGGGCAATATTACAACTCTATGGATTTATCAGCATTTGTGGAACACCTACCAACACAGCACCGATGTCGTCTCGTCAAACATTTATGACAAGAAGAGGAACTTTCACTGAAGAAAATGCTGAGATGCTGTGCCAATTTTACCCTGGGTTTAATAGTATATTTGGCCGAAGAGTTGTTAGTGATTGACTGGGAATGGAAATACTGCATTATTTATTACTCAGATAGTACAGTAGTTGGAAGTTGGAATTATATTAACCTCAATTAGTGTATTAATAATAAATGCTGACATGGCACACTGTTGATGGTTAATTAATAATCAGCGTCCTTTGCAAATGGCATGACAATGGAAGAATGTCTACAAGATCAATCATTCTTGAGATCATCCCACCCAACGCTAATGGAGATACACTGTGTTCCAGGTTCTCCTGTTCAGTTCCGCATGATCCTTACAGTCTTTTTCATGTATTTGCTCAGCAGTGGTTCTCTCGCAGAGATAAATCCCCGCAGCAGGCTCATCAATTACAACCGAAAACATGGAGGGGAGATCACTTCTCCATCAGCCCCCGCAGAGAAGCAGTACAACCCCAATTGCATTTACAGACCCTTTAGCTGTCAAATTAGTACAGTTTTCAGCCAGTTGGGTGTAATTGATTGCCATTTCCTTGGGAAAACCACAAATAATTCATCCATATCAATATCTTTTTTATGTGTCACCACTGAAAAAACATCAGTAATTAAAAGACCAGCATATAAAATAATATTTTGTAGGCTATAATGAAAACTTGACTGGTATCACTGAGATGAATAATTATTGTGGGCTAGAAAAAATGAAATTCTGCTTTTGGTAAACCATCACATAAGGAACATTCTTTTTCATTTTTATCCTCTCCTGAGGGAAGAATATTTAAATTGCATAATTGTGATAATGAATGATAAGAGCACAAAACAAACTCAAAGCACAAGTGAAATTAAATTTAGCAGCTAAGAAAAAAGCAGAAGCAAATACTACCGGAGCCACCATTAGTTTGTTTAGGGCAGGGAGGATACCAAGATGAATGATTCACAACTGTAAAAGTGTGAAGGTTTTATAAAAATGATGTTTGCCTTCTTATTACTCTGCCCCTGCCTTGTTAGTGGGGAGTTCACAGAGAAAATGAAATGCACCTGGGAAAGGCTTGAATTACTTCGGGAGCTTCTGCTTGTTGTTTTTTATAACTTTGAGTGTATAACTATTTCTTTGTAAAAATGGAAAGTCCACTGGTTTTAGTTTAGATCGCTCAGTATATACATATACACATGCACGCATACACACATACACACACACACAGATGTAACAAAACATTATGACCACCCCATGTGACGTGAATAACATAGAGTTAAAAATCTTGTACAGATGGGGAACAGAATTGGAACTGAATTCGAATTTCAGGGAGATTTTAATTCCAACTCCAGTTCCATTTCTTGATTTGCATTGGAATTGATGAATGCATTACAGAATGACCCTACCCTGATGTCAAGGTTTGGAATATATTAGATGGAGAGCCAACATTCTCATAGTCAAGGATGTTGAATGCTGAAGATATGATACCTTATTGACAACTGGGTCAGCGCATCTCAGAAACTTCAAGGCTTGTAGGGTGCTTATGGTCGACCATTGTGAGAACCCACTGAGAGTAAGCCAAGGAGGGAAAACCACAATCTGCCGACAGGGCATATATACTATAGTATATAATATACTTTACTAATTACTAATTAGAGGACTGATTGGCTGAACCTGGGTTTGAACAGCTGACCTACAGGTTATCCCAAAAACCTGCATACACACAGGCCCTTTGCGGATAAGATTGGCTACCCCTGCTATAGTATATAGGGCCCTACATATTATTATACATCCATACATCCATCCATTAACTTCCGCTGCTTGTTTGTCACAAAACACTTTTTATTGATTGACAGTTATTTCCCTGCGCCAATAAAAACAAAACATTAAAAAGAATCACAGTTAGCTCACAGCTTCCATTATCTAATGTAGTAAAATAACCTCACAAGTTAATCGTAGTCACAATATATTGGTCACAAATCTGTTACATTTATTAGAAATATGTTAAAAACCTATTATTAAATTTTACGAATTGCATTTTCAAGACCAAATAAAAAGTCACAGGAAGATGCTTTGATAGTGACAAGCTGGAATCTCATTTATATTATAACAATAGGGGCAACACGTTACCATTAACAAATCAAACATGTCCAGTGAAAATGTACAATCTGTAAGTGCTCTAGGGCAGTTAAAATTATATTCACATTGTAAGAAAAAAAATAAATCAGGCAGGAACGCAAATGAACACTTTAATGAAATAGAACATTTAATATTCATTTTGAAGTAATTTCAGGTAGTTAAAAATGTTCCCTCAAAGTTTGACTACACTACACAGGGGCACTTTAAAGGAGGGGGGGATTGGGATGATTCCAAGGGGCCCTGAATGAAATTGAATAAAATTTGGAATATAACTGGATTGGTTTGGGTTGGGGGCTCGATATGATATGCTTTCATATTTTGCTCCAAAACTTTCCATTCAGCCAGTGACCCTGATCTAAGCACCTGCTTCCAGCCTGCGGAAGATTGTCAGGCAGAAAATCCAACAAGTTAAGTGGAATAGGTCAATGCAGTGTCTGGCAGGATCTTGTGATAAAATCCATTTGATCAAACTACCTGTTTTGTGTTAGACTGAGCCTTTTTCATTGACTAGCAGAGTATGCATTGGTGTCAGCACTGATTTGACAGAGTGCCTTTTTGGCCTACCAAAGCAAGCATATCCCTTCTCAGCCAAGTCATCTTTATGATGCAATCTTGCTACTATGGAGTACCATCCCCATAATTACAGTAGCCAAAATAGTCAAAAAAAACACACTCTGTTACTAGCATGGTGCTCTAACCTGAGGAATGAAAACAAATGATATTTTACAAGAACAAAAATGAACGCAGAATCATACACATTTTTAACTGTTCCATGAGAGGATGTTAATTTGAAATCTCTGTAACCAGTTAATAGCATTATATTTTTTGTTCTGTGTAGCGGACAACTTATAAAGAATGTGAATTAGCCAATTATATCTTACTTCCAAACACCCAAATGTCTTTAGATGACATTGGGCCTGCTAATGCTTACAACAAACTCAAATTTTAGAGTGCCAACATCCTAACCCACACTCACAATGGACACTGTGAGTATTCAGTAATGCTGTTTGGTCTGGCTGATGCTCCATCTGAATTTCAAACAGACCCTCGAAGGGCCTGAGATGGACCCTAAAAAGGTAAAAACCATCCAACACTGGCCCAGCCCTACCTCACTCAAGAAGGTCCCATATTGTGGGGGTTTTGTATATTTTCCCATCCTGTCCTCATGATCACATTCCTTATAGAGCGGATAAAGTGGTTCTCGCAGGTTTAAGGAGCTGAAATGGCAGTTCAATCCACCCCAATTCTTAAGAATTCTGACATTTCTCAGCCATAGTAGAAGATCATGCCTTGGAGATCAGCATTTGGGCAGTTTTGTCACAGCAAATAGGCACCCCCCATACTGCACCAGTGCTTTCTTTTCTAGCTGTCTTTCTCTAGCAAAGAGAAGACATGACACCAGAAACCAAATCTATTGCTTAAGAACCTGCAGTATTTGCAAAATGCTAAAAGGTTCACTCCTCACTAGGAGCCTATTCCTTCCATTGCTCACATTTCTCTCCTCCACGACCTGCACTGGTTTTCTAGGAAATTCTTCCTAAAGTTTTTCTCCTCGCCTGATAGACTCTTAATAATATCACTGCCCCCACATCTGTTTGATCATCTTCCACCATCTCGGTCCCTACTGCTAGACCTTCCTCTTCTGGGTTCCTCACTGTTCCTCTTTCCAGACTCCACAGTTTCTCTTGGGTTGCCCTGCATCTTTCCCTTCCCTCTGCTACCCGTAACTCGGCTCTCTCTCCCAGTCGTCAAAACCTTCTCATTCTCCCAGGTATCTATCTCCCTCCACTTTACTTTCTATACTTTGATCCCTCCATCCCCTCCCTGCCCATCTTGCTTCAACCATCCACATCTTATGGGAAGGTATGACTGATCAAGGCTCCCTGTCAGCCACTGGCCAGGTCTCTTCACCCATTTCCCATGCAATCCTGGCCATATGCCTGGGGCCACAGTTTCAAATTTGTCCTCGAGATACAAACCCAATCCAGTAATAAGGATATCTTATACATGTTTCTGAGAAGCAGTGAGTCTGGATAGACTGTCGATCCCAGGCTGAGTATGCCAGAAGTAGAGCTCCTTTTCAATGTATTCTATGTTATCAACCATGTACTGCAGCAAAGGCCAAAATCCCAGGGCATTTTGGACCTGAATTCTACCACCAGCAGCTTGGAAAAACTGATTCCCAGAACTTAATGTCACCTCATAACCCCTCTGACTCAAATGTTACCATCTGTGAATGATGTAGAACTTATTTCTGGGGATGGACATTGCAAGAGAGAACACAAAACCAAAACATCAGCAGCTAGTGGCTATATACTGTAAATAGGCAGTTACTAGAGTTTGCAGCTCACCCTTTGGTTCTCCATCCAGGATCACGCTGTTTATTCTTATTCCCTGTTTATTCTTAGCTTGCCTGGTTTGTGGAACTTGGCCAGTCAGGTTTACGTTACTGATTTATCTGGTTTTATTGACTATCCTTGTTTAGCTGATGCGGTGAGTTTTACATATTGGCTATTTAATTGAACCTGGTTACCTTGACCCAATGATACGACATGGTAGCATACTGTCACCCCACGTGACATGCAGAATAATGGCTTCCTTTAAACAAATGCAGCTGGATACTGAGAACCTGATCTAGTCAAAATCAACACAGTCAACGCATGATCTGCAGGAACTGAGTTTGTGCCACTAGCCAGATGTTTCCAACTTGGAATACAGGACAACTGGCACAGTATAAAAATACTGCATGGCAATGACAGTTACTGTCACCTCCAGAACACACACAGAAAATCAGACCAGGTACCTACACTTATCATCAATTAACAAATCCTTTTTATTACAGTGCAATAGATAGAGCTTTTCTGGCAAGATTTAGTAAAACTGTGCATCCTAAAAAACTAAAATCGTGCATCCTGAGAGAAAGGAAATAAAAAATTAAAAAAGTAAAATGCCATAGATAGAATGGACAGCTTAATCAGGGGGAGCTATAACAGCATCATTATTTTGATTGAAATCTGCATCCAGGTAATAAAATAAACTGTTCATGTGTTAAATTAGAGAATGATAAATTGGTAAATGTTTAGTTGATGCCAAAAAAATATCGCCAGTTTAAACTATGGCGACCAAAGCTTTTTTTCATTGACACGTGCAAACATTTGACACTGAACTCACTACAGTAAAACATTAAGTCTCCAGTGTACAAGAAGCTGATGTTACCCCATCCAGTTTTTCAAAACTAAGAATTAATTTCCATTAATCTTTTATCGATGGACTTTGGTGTTTTTAGAAACACAATGATCACCACAAACCAGAATCAATTAACTGTCTTTTGCAAGAAAATACTGGAATGGCCTTTATTCCAAACCCAGTTATTAATCTATTTATATATTATATAACTGTCCCCAAGTCTGGGCCGGTATTTCTTTTTGATATTTCAAGGACATTTTCAAAAGACATTAAAAAAATGCATTTGCAGCTGAGGATTAAAACAGTATATGAAATCCGGCCTGCTCCAGTAGCTCATTCTCATAAGTATCAAAAAATTTATTTTCAATTAATTTAGTGTTGATGGATGTGCATCAAACACTGTGCACAGTAAACAGACTTGCACACGCCCACCACCTACTGCCCTCACCATTTCAGAGCCGCCATTTGTAGTTAAATTAGCTGTAAAATTAAAATGGAGATTTCAAAGAACTTCCATAAAGAAGAAACGCACTGGCCAGAGAAACGAAAAACACAAACATTAGACAAATAAAGTGTGAAACAAAATAACCATAACAAAGTCAGGAGAACCAGCAAGACAGAGATGCACAGGGTCCAAGCTGCACTGTGGTCTTATTATTGCTATTTCAAACATTAACATCCGAAAATAGCCTGAAAATATCATTTTTATGATGCATTTTAGTACCCAAAAAGCTCATTATGACAGTTTCTCATTACAAAATAGTGCATTTCGATTGGGACCATGGTAAACAACTTAATTCACATTTTGCCTCCCAGTAACTGCAGTGCAAATTATATAATTGCATTAGCATCATATGGCACGAAGTAGCAGTAATTACTGAGGTTTTTAAAGGTAATTCACGGAAGGTGACAAGTCAATGAATAAGAGGCACAGGGCCACACACATACAACATTAAAATCATACAGTTCCACCAAGCCCCATTCAAATAGCGAAAAGAAGATTTGTTCTATGATCTGTTGAATGTGATCAAGATGTTCTTTCCATGACAGTTTGACTGCTTTGCATCCCCAGCAGTCCTATCAGCGCTTGTACACTATTGGGTGCCAAAGGGAATTTTGCCCAGTGAGTAGAAAATTGGGAAAATTCTGAAGACAGAATAGAAGAAAGACTGAAAGTGAAGAGAATGCATGCTTGTGGAGCAAAGCCAACCCACCACGAAGGGAGCAACGTCCTAATGTTTCAGGTTTTTTTTACCACCCTATATTCTGTGGCATTTTAACTTCCTAACTGTGGAAAATGTAATAAAGTTGGTGCTTATATCTGAGGTTTTCCGTTTATGAAACACTAACTGTTAACATGGCACTCTTTTTCTGTTAGATAGTACCCAAGAGGATTGCACAGTAATGGAAAAACTTCAAATATCACAGTGTGATTTTTTTAAATGATTAATATTACAATATTAATAAAGCACAGAATGAACTGAAAAAGTACCCAAAATAAACTACAGCCAAACAAAACTAGTTATCTACTGATAGCGTTAATCAAATAAGTTGGTTTTGTTGCCACGAGTTGTGCCAACAAATCACATGTTTTTGCTCAATAGTGTGTCTATGGAAAGCAAAATATTTTCATACAGCACAAGGGTCATGTCTTTTAGCAAATATCTCTTGTTCCCTTTTCTCCTCCCGATTACTTTTTGGTAAATTTCTTACAAACACACCACATCATCTGAGTGGGTCCAACAGAAAGGACAAAAATGGTGGTAATTGCCTTACAAGTGTATCTTTTGACGCACTCTGTGACTCTATTCTTTGTTTTAGCCTCATTTCTATAAATCTATTTATGTACCAGTTTTAAAATGCAAAGCACTTTATCACTCTGTGTCTGTGAAAGATGCTTTATAAATTAACTTTTACTTACTCAAGCAAAAGTAGAATTTATTATTTATTATTTAGTAGAACTTATTAATCACTTAAACTCTTATAATCAGACTCTGGAAAGGCCAGTATTGTTCTCCTCCTTGACCTAAGCTCTGCATTTGACACTGTTAACCATAAAATCCTTTTCTCCTGCCTCACTGATATTGGTGTTACTGGTGCTGCTCTTACCTGGTTTACATCGCACCTCAGTGACCAACAGTATTTTGTTTCCATCAAGTCACACAAACCTGATACTGCTCCTCTCACATAGGGTGTCCCCCAGGGATCAGTTCTAGGCCCAACACTTCTCACCATCTATATGCTTCCCTTACGTCAAATTATACGTCACTATGGTCTCAGCTTCCATTGCTATGCTGATGACACTCGATTATATATATACATGCTGACACTAGTACATCCTTGCCACCACCTTCACTAACTGTCTCTGTGCAATCACACACAGGATGACTCAAAAATTATAGCTTAACATTGATGAAGCAGATAAAAATTAATGTTAATGGAGTTTTAGTAGAACCATCAAGTACAGTTCATAACTTGGGCATAATTTTTGATCAGCTTCTCACCTTTCAGTCACATGTTAGCTCTCTGGTACAGACTGCATTTTTCCAGCTCCACAATATCTCTCGCCTCCGTCCATCCCTCAGTGTTGCGGACACTAAAACACTAATCCATGCCTTCATCACTACCCGCCTTGACTATTGTAATGCATTGCTTTCTGGCCTCCCATCAAAACTTTTCAACAAACTACAATATGTAAGTTGCTCTGGCTAAGGCCGTCTGCCAAATGCTGTAAATGTAAATATGCTCAGAACTCTGCTGCCTGTTTGCTAACACATACGAGAAGATCCGCCCACATCACCCCGATTCTTCATGATTGGTTACCTGTCACTTACAGAATCAAATATAAAATTTTACTAATCACCTACAAAGCTCTCCATGGACTTTCCCCTCACTATCTGTCTGACCTTCTTACCTTCTTCTTCCATACACCCCTGCTCGCACACTAAGATCATCGGGCTCCAACCTTCTTACTGTTCCTAAATTCAGATTATCCTCTGTGGGCGGCAGGGCGTTCTGTGTGACAGTACCTGCATTAAGGAACACACTTCCTCACAGTCTGCGAGAGATACAGCCTCTTAACATTTTCAAGCTTCAGTTGAAAACTCATTTATTTCACAAAGGTTATAATGTAACTGCTACTACGCAACACTCCTGTTGTTGTTCTGTTGTTATTGTTGCTGTTGCGTGTGCATTGTTTCTTGTATCATTGTTTACATTGTAAAGCGTCCTTGAGTGTGAGAAGAATGCTATATAAATAAAACATTATTATTATTATTATTATTATTATTATTATTATTATTAAGTATAAGGAGTGGCAGTGAACTTTACAGATTTTTTTTACGTATACCAGATAATATTTTAAAAAAAATCATTTAACAATCATTAAAATTACAATTTGTCAAGTTTTGTTTCCTTTGACAGAATATGTTTTAGCGAAACTTGCTGATGATCTCCATTTGGAGAATCAATTACATTTCATTGCATTGCTTTTGATATAAAAAAAAACATATACTGTAATATGTCTGGACGAGATGAAAAATTATATATGGCCCCAGCCAAATGTCATTCTATCACAATCCTTGCAATATAACTATTGCCTGTACATAACTTGATATGTACATTAATGATATTAATAATGCACATCGCCCAGCCCTAGTACCTATGTTATCCTGTTTTGTAGAAATGTTACTATTACCATATGGGAACATCAGAAGCCCAGGACTACCTTCTGCCAGTTAAACAGAGTCAGATCACTGGGAATATATAACTGTGTTTTTTCCACAGCTAGGGGCTATATACAGCACACACATCAAATAACCAAACTATATGCTCCCAGCAGTTAAAATTAGTCTGGCTGGCCTAACAGTTTTTACATTTCTCATACTCAAATTCAATCTCCAAAAGCAGGTGAAGTTGCATGAAATAACATCATTCTACCATTTTGTGTGCCACCTCCACCCCGGCACCTGGAAAAAAGGTTCAATTACACTCATGGGAAGATCTAAAGAATGGGACATCACAGAAGTGCCGTTAATCTTAATCGCCGTAAGTGAGGACTCGCTTAAGGGGCCCGCTGGTAAACTTTCAAGAAGCTACTTTTTCAAATCTCCAGCCAACACCCGAGAGGAGGGGTACTTGGGACTTCTGGAGTGCTTAAAAAACAGATTTGAGAAATAAGTGCCGCACAGAAGAGACTTGGGCATATCTTGAAAAATGCAGAGGATGTTTGTGATGAAAGAGGACACAGCCAGCACTGTCAATCAAGCATGGCGAGACCCCGCAATAGCCAGGAGGCTCACCGGGATGCTGCCTTGTAAACATATCATTTTTGTCATTGCAGGAACAAGCTGGGCGGATGTTTTTTTTTTTCCTTCTTAATTATGCCCTGGCAGACATGTGACAGGTGGACGCTCTTCTCTGTGTTTATCTGCTGGGGTCCGCCGGTCAAGGGCTCACTCATTAGACTCCGAGCGGCGGATGGCACGGCATACAGAAGAAGTGTAGCACTCGGGCGGCAGCCGAAAGGTCAGAGTGCCGGTTCCACATGGAGCACAATCAAAGTTCAGAACTGAATCTTAACTAAGAGGAATCAGATAAATGAGTGCTTTTATGACCATTGAATGGAAACATATTTCTTGCACAAGCAACGCATTCACAAATCTACATACATTAAAACCTCTCGTGACATAAATTCTGTATATGCGAAGATCTGCGTCACACTGGTTAAGGTCTGACTGTGTGTGAGCCCCCCTTGGATTACTCGGGGGGGTCCTGATTCCGGCACATTGCAGGATGGCCAGCCAAGTCCCTAGATCCCAAACACACCTCATTTACATTCCACGCACCGTAGTTCTACCCAGATAGATTTCTTACGCTGCGTCTCTTATAACAAGTGAGGGAAGGTCATGCTCCCACAAAGAAATCCCCAGATAACACGCAGCACCACCATGTTTGACAAATTAAATGTAAAACCTGCACATACCACTCTGCATACTTTAAATCATTCACATTGTTATGAGCCCGCTGCCCTGACTGTAATCAAAGGGTTACGCTCTCACCATTCCTGCTGAATTTATTTCTTAGTGCGCACACACATATTCATGTTAAGGATATTAATGTCCCCATAATGAGCAGGCCAGGGTTCCTTTATAGGATTTTCTTTTTAATAAACCCTCAGCAGTTCGGGTCGTATTAGATGCACGACTAAAGATGCCATGACGATGTCACTACAACTGCCAGAACAATAACAAAACCCTTTAATTAAGTCATATCCAAATCTATTTCCCGTATGAATCAAGTCAATTTTTATGCAAATTAAATATATCAGTAAATTTGAACATATTTGAAGATATCAGAATGTTCAAAATATTATCTACAGTCAGAAAAAATGTGTAAAAATGTGTAGCCTTGTAATTGTACCTTTTGAGGTACAGAAATGGACTCTGAGGAACATCCCAAAGGTACAAACAGCATTAATGTACTATAGATGATTCAGAAATGTTCCTCAGAGTCCATTTCTGTACCTTACAAGGTATAGTCACCTACAGCTAAGGGTACAGTTGGCAGACCCTTGAGAGTACAGCCCCAGTGACAAGGTACAAATTTTTACCTTTTTTCTGAAAGCGTAGTCCTAAAAGATACCTTTCAGAAATTTGAGCAGAATATGCTTGAATGTCAACCAGGTTGAAAGTATTGGCGCTTTTACACCAGCAAGCAACACGAAAGGCTCCCACTCTTGGTAAAACAACGTGAGCTTGACTCCTTATTTTATATCGAACTGTAGCTCCCAAACCGTCACCCTCTAATCTCAGTCTAATCTGCCTTTAGAACAACATTAATTATGTATATGTCAGGTCAGGGACCACATCTCGGTTCACACTTCACAGCCTCCTCACCCCAGGTGCTTCTAACAAGCTTTCATTTTCTCCAACAGCTGCCTTGATAATTTCCTCAGTCTACAGGCAGAAAGGCCGGGAGCTCTTAAAAAGGGTCCGGAGAGTTATTGTGGCTTGGCCAAAAAGTCCGCCGTGCCAGCTGTAGATTCGGTGGCAGGGTATTAACCTGTCGCACGAACAGGTTGCCCGGCAAGGCGAGGCGAGGTGAGGATGGTGACGGGGCAGTACTACGGGGGCGGAATGGCAAGAGGACTACGCATAGCGGAGGGGAGTAGCGGAGGCCATCGATCAACTCAACAGGGGGGCCTTCCCCCAAAGCTTATCAGATCGTGGCAATTTGACACAGGGTGGGGGGGGGGGGTGGGGGGCTCACCTTCAGTATGTCCTACAGAAAATCCCAATTCGTCATTCCTCTGTGTGTCTCCCCGCTGGCGCTGAAAAATGCATCTTACAGTACAAAATACAGTATTTTTCATCACGCTGGGTTATCAAGAAGGTTGTCATGTAGTCGGCAGTCAGAGCTCTGGCATTTCGGCGCAGAGGCTTGCGATGAGGGGCTCGCTGTCAGAGAGAGTATAGTGCGGGTGTAGCACAGAAAATAAGCTGAAGTCAAGGCACACGGAGCTAGAAAAGGGAATACAGGCGACCTCACTGACATCTTCAGTGACCCCAGTGCTGCAGTAACCCAAACCTAGCCACAGGATGACCTAACAGGAATTTGTGCTCTCTTCTGTATACCCTCATCAGCCCCCAAATCCACACAAACATAGTGCAGAATGGATAAATACAATAAAATGATGCCGTTTAATACATTCAGTTACCATAACTGAAGAAAAACCACAAATGGAACAAAACACAGTTCTGTCTGAATGCACAAACTAAACTGATGTGCTTTCTCAGCTATAAATGGGAGAGCAGCAGTGCAAGAGAATATTTTTTAACCACAACGAATGCCATCAAAAAAAAGTCTCTCAAACTGTTTCTCTTACTTAATAACTTTTCCTAACAGACAACAATAAACCTCACTTATAAAACAGAAGCATACCAGTCGACATGAACTGTCCCCTCCGCGATCTTGACAGACTCGAACATGTCTCGCTTACGACCCGCAGCATATAATTAAGCCACTTAGCATACGGAGCACTTTGCCGGCGACGCCTGCCGTTTTCCTGTGATGCATAAGGACAAGCACAAAATCGCCATAGCTACCACCTGAGCTGGGCCAGTGTGTTAGAAGGACCTCACTAAGAGTGTGCAATTCAAAGCATTCACCAAATGTGGAGGCAGAAGGGCAGAAGCTCAGGACAGCAGACCTGCAGCACAACAGACCTGACCAGGGATGCATCTCATATTTACCAGCTGTCTTCCTTACTCTACCTAGTTGACGATATTAGGTTGGGTCATCTGGGTATCATTACCTGTGACGTTTGACTTGCCCAGTCCCTTGTAAATGTCCCCTGCTGGCTGACTGACGGTAACACAGTATAGGCCCATAAAAAACATAAAATGCTAAAAATGAAGACACTGTCTTATAGCTATACAGAAATGGAAAGCTTACTGAACTGAGCGATTCTTCACATGTCAAATGCAATGGAATGGAAAAACTGAATTTATTTTTGTTGAATAGCACTAACTATGTGAAGTGTAGTTTGAAAGCCCACTGACACCTACCTAATAGAGCAATGTCACTCCCATGTCAGGAAACCGACGGTGCCATCTCAGCGGCCATTTTGGGGCTTAAACCAACACCATGATGAGCGTGGGATCAGATGTTCTTCTTTGAGCTGGAAGGCAAACGCGTGGGGATGTTTGAGTACATTTACGATATGTTCAGGAAGGCGACGTTTGCAAAGATAGCATGGAGAGGTAAAGGTCTTTTATACCGATATTAATTATGCCAAAATCTGTCATACCAAGTCCTTTCATCATCAGAGAGGTGGATGCAAGCTGAGGCATAAAGATAAAGCCAGTTTAAGCGATTACTCTGGGTCAGCATTATCTAAACACATAATCAAAGGACCTCCTGAAAAAATACCTAACAGTCCCTTTGATATTATACAACAGTAGTATTTATTTAGTAGGGTTCTTCAGTGCACAAAGTAGACAAATAAATTAACTTTAGCCAAGATAACAAAATACCGATCTTGAAAAGAGAACTCACACGGATTAGTTGCGCTTGATAATACACTACAAAGAAAATAATGCATAATGTTATTTCTTAATAAACCCTATGAGATCACCTTCAACACCTCAGATCCTCAACACATGTCAACCCACAAGAAGTGGCAACATGTGCTATTATCCAGACTGACATTGCACTCCTTCCTGTGAACTTGGGAAAAACTAGCCTGATTGACATAATCTGTAATTGGATCCGTAGCAATCAGGTACTGGTTGTTTCCTGTGCAATATTAACCATCAGCGGCATGCAGTGGCTTCATTTGCATGTAAGAATGAGGATACTTAAGGCCTGTAATCTATAAATGATCACAGTAACCTCTTTAAAATGCCAAGCAATCCTAAGGATCTACTAATATTTCTGATAACTGAAAATAAATTACAAATATACAGCATAGCTTAAAAATATATAAACTTTCATGAACACCATTTTTGTCTTTTTATATCAAAACGTTTAATTTTCATAATGTAATGAAAAATATTATATTTATTATGATGGATTTATATACGCTTGCATTTTATTTATTTTTCACTGCAAAGTGATACATTTGAGAAAACAAGATCAGGCTGGAGCAACTGGAAGTTAAGGGTCTTAAGGGTCCTCTGGTGGAATCATTCGACTAATTTTGGGATTTGAACCAGCAACCTTCTGATCACAGGCACAGCATACTAACTCGGTGAGCTGCACACCTCCCAAGCTACAGCCATGCTTTTATTTCGAAGAATCTCTGTTTGCTCATATTTTTCACAACAATGAGACACAACTCCATTTAAACAGTGCCCTGCGTTCAAATTCGATCAGCACCCAGACCGGAAAACCTACTGGGATTGTCCGGTGGATGGAAAACAGCCTCTAAAATCCATCAACCGAAACATGAAGTAATTATTTATGTTTTGTGAATCTTAAAGTTTAAACTTTACGAACATTATATTGTTATGGCCACCTGCCATTTCGTAGTATTACACAGTATGTCTCCTGTTTTTCCTGTAACACTGCACTGCCCCTGGTGGCCACTTCCATGTGCTGCATTTTAAGTCCACTTTGGCTATACTAGTAATTGACAGGTGCCCTCATGGCCAGTCAAACCATCACTGTTGTCAATAATTCAAGGCTGCCACTGAGAAAGTCTCACTATTTTCAATGTACCTACAGTAAGATTGCACTCTGAATTTCTTACCACAACAATTGTTACCGCCCCAATTTAAACTCTCCATCTGTGACCAATAGAAAATGATTAAGCTTGCATTATGTCTGTAATCTAAGGAATGATAATCACTCACATCAGAAAGAGATGTTTCATCTTTACATACCTTGTAGTTCATATATTGTAAATAAAGCAGAGTGTCATACATAAAGGACAATAGGAAGAGAATCTAATTTAAATAACACCATTTTGAACTTAATAGAATCAATGATAATAAAGATAATATTATATATGAATCATTTCAGAGCCAATTCTCCAGCACATGACAAACTTGAAAATGTAATTCTAGAAAAGTAAAGACATTCCAGCTTCTCCTACTCTGATGATGGCCAAGAATCAAGGACAAATGTTTTACGGTCCATTAGCAAATTAGGGTAACTGGCAAAAGACAGCGTTTCAGTGGGGTGATGGAACGTCTGTGCAAAACCATCAGCATGACCTGGACAGACAGCTGGAAGCTCACGACAGAATATCATAATAAAACTGCAAGCCTAAAGACAACCAAGAGCATAAGCTGATGCCCCAAGTTGCAAATGGCTTCCCAAATTACATTTTACTGGCCAATCCAAAAATATGACACGGTGGTTTGGAGTTACCAAATTGCCCACAGGTGTGAATGGCATGTGAGTGTGCCCTGTGATGGGTTGGCGCCCGATCCTGGGTTGTTCCCTGCCTTGCAAGACAAGCAGAAAATGTTCGGATGGATGGATGGATGGATGGCCCATACCACAGATGCAAAACAGAAGAGATTTATTATTAAGTGATGAGAAAGTGATTATCATTAAAGTGACAGTTGTCTTAAAGGGGACAATTCACTTGAAATGTAAATACCTCAAACCATGCAAACTCAAACATCAACAAACTAAGTTGTTTCGAAGGAAAATGCACTGTATATTTAACCTTAAATGGTAAATGGACTGCATTTATATAGCGCTTTTTCTCAAAGCACTTTACAACATATGCCTCACATTCACCCATCCATA
>JAODKE010000020.1:19487926-19508611 GCA_026779605.1 Mormyrus hasselquistii | reverse complement strand
ACAGAGGCTGCCATGCAAGGTGCCAACCTGCTCACCGGGAGCAATTAGGGGTTCAGTGTCTTGCTCAAGGACACTTTTATGGGGTCAGGAGGAATCAGGGCTTGAACCTGCAATCCTCCGGTTGCTGAACACTAGCACTACCTCCTGCGCAACCTTAACACCTCAGCAGTATAAATACCTACGTGTTGCTCACTAGCATTACCAAAATCTGAAAATCACACAAGCAATTTCAAAACGCTTCAGTCGATTATAACAAATGTTCTCCTTTAATATCACTTCGTAATTATGGGAGTAGTTCAAATTATCACCAAAAAAATGTTTTACACTGAGCAAAGTGCGATATACTGCGGCGGTACTAGCGCTACAGATGAGCACCAGAAGAGAAAACACACTGGAGCTATTCTAGATCGCCGGAAAAGGCAAAAACACCATATTGTCTAATAATGCTTCTTAACTATTAGTACGGAGAGTTTTTATATCTTTTGTCATTACAGCTGCTAAATACGCTCATTATTAAAGCCAAAAATGCTCTGCCGGCTGCATTAGAATCCCCATCAAATAAGTGTTTATGGAAATGTTTAAGGCTAAAATCTGGGCTTATTCTACACTGATTGGCGATGCCAGATTGTTCGTTCGTGCACGTTGTACCAGTGTCGTTGTCATAAACTAAAACTGAAATGAAAACGGATGCTAGAAAAAAGAACATAATTCTCAACTGAATTAAAAATGAAAACCATATGTACAAAAAAAAAGAACAGTATCTAACCTTGGTTGCACTATAAAAGGTGCAAAAAATCCAATTCCTCTTAAACCCCAATAACGAATTGTGGAAAGAACATTCTTCAATTTGAAAAATAAAAACTCAGCGTAGATGATCAAACTAGTAACTACAGCTTGCTTTAACTATGCCTTGTAATGAAATGTGTGCCTGCATCTTACTGAGGCCCCTTCTTACTGAAATCCCAGCCAAAGGTCCACTAACACAAAAGTGACACTTACAAAGTGTACACATCAGCGTTGTGGTGCCATCTTGCTAGCCTGAAGACAAATCTCCAGAAATTGCCACAGATTTGTCAGCTTGGGTTTCGTAGGGGTATGCAGTTTTTCAGGCCAGCCTATAGCCACAACGCCCACAACAATTTATGCTCTGGCATGCTCAGCATAACGTTAAGAGTGCCTGTCTGTGATACAACTACACGCTGCTCGATGGTAATCCAGCCTTTGGGACTGTTTAAAAAAGTCATAAGGACTTGAGATTTTGTCAAAGCAAGCTTCGGGGTAGTTTTGTTAAAGGTCTGATTGTTCCTTGTTGGTGTGAATAGCTCCTGCATCCTCCCTGTGTTTATCTGAGATTTCCTCTGGGTACGTCAGTTCGCCCACAGTTCAAAGGCTCGCAGCTCGGGTGTACTGCTGGCTCTTTGCTGCTCTAACTGCGACAGGCCGGTTCCCCATCTAGAGTATAGCCTATATCTCGTGTCTTCTGACTCCTGGGATTGGCTCCAGTCTCAATGAGGGCCTGAAGTGGGGAAACAGAGCTGGAACGTACACATGTAACGCACAAGCCGTCCAATTCTCCTTTTTTGCTCTTGCGGCCTAAAATTACGACGGCGTCCTGAAGTGTTTCCTACACGTGGTCCAAAAGTGGCCTCTATTTCTTTGTAACAGCGAATTGCAAATGACCCAAAAGAGACGCTGCAAAGAAACAGTAAAACTCAGGTACCCGTGCTGAAGTACAAAAGCTCAATGGCTCCCTTCTCCAACAAATCATCCAGACTAGGGATCTTTTTGGCTCATCCCTGTGAAGATAACTACAAAGCAAAGGGCAGCAGATGAGAGCTTTGCTGTCCCAGTCTTATATATATATGTCACCAGAGTAACGACCAAACCACTGTTAAGGCTGAAGACACTCAGACTATAAATAGTTCAAACACGTTCAATTTTAAAACAACCCTTCTAGGAAATATGCACAATTGAAAATATGCTACCAAATATGTTCAATTCAAATTTCCCTAACATGATAAATAAATACATAACCTGAAATGAATTAGTCTCTGCTGACAATTTAAAATAGTGACAAAGTGTAGAATTTCCATTGCTATCATCTCATCTGAAACAGCTACACATCTTTCAATCAAATCCACACGGTTCCAAAGAATCAAGGCAATAAGTACAACGATAATGATTTTCAGAGACTCTGAGTTCAAGGTATAGACTGTCTGAGACTGACAGTCTAATCAAGGAACTCAGCCAGGGACATTTAGTCACAGCTGACAAAGAGGTGCTAGCAGCCGAGCCGTTCTTCTTCCCCAGCACCAGGGAGGAGATTGGCCTGCTACAGAGGGCCTATACTATTACTGCATCTCTAAATTCACGCCGCATGGGGTTCCCGCCTTTCCGAACCCAGTATGGCCAGCCTCGTTACCACAGCCTCGTGATGGAAAGATGGAAGGAAAAAATCCCACCTGAAACTGGTGTGATCTGCTTCAGATAGAGAGGCACTGGATCACTAATTATGGCATCCATCAACAATAACAGTTTCAATTACAATTCGGGATATTGATAGTGGAAATGAAAATTGCAGCTTTTGCTCTTACTTGTGCAGAAAAGATCTAAAGAATTACAAAATATTTACACTGCATGTGTGCTCACGGTGGCTCAGTGGGCAGCGGGACACCTCCAGGATTTGAGTTTCAAATACAGCTATGATCTAAGCATGTCTTAAATTTCACATGGTCTCCTTGTCTTTACTGGGTTTCCTTCAGGGGCCGCTTTTCCCAGGATTGACATCACATAGTCCGTGCAGCGTGAGGCTGCGCCTTGTGACCCCTGACCTCCCATTCCTGCCCTTTATAGAGGGATTGGATCCAGACCCCCGTGATGCTGCTTAAGATATGCAGGTGGAAGATGGACCAATTACAGTGTGCGTGCAGTACATTACCTGTTATTAGACAGCATTTCCGGTGCCAGTTCGTGTTCTCATAATGCACTTCCGACGTTTGCAGTTTTTTTGTTACCGACACACACCTCAGCTACACAAAGCAAATCACTGGTTCAGAAGGGGTCAGACCACCACATGCCAAAGAGAGTCCTGTTGGATTTATGGAGACTCGTAGCTGGATGTCGGGGGGGCACAGTTTAAGTTCCATCTCAGCTATCAGCTCCTGCATTTTAGGCCTTGGCAGCTATAGCTTGAAATCTGAGGACCACGGATGCACGTAAATCAGCGCCGATGTAACCTGCCCCAGAGATGTCACCTCTGTATGATGGTGTTGACAGCGGGCGACATTCAGGTGTCCCCTACAGGAACCCATGTAACCATGTAACCCATGTAACCATGTTACCCATGTAACCATCACCCATATGTCTGAACTCTCCATCAGACGTCAGACAGAACAGTGACGCTTTATCATACTCATCAGAGCACAACTGTACGCACGGATAACCAAATACTGATTAAGAAATGTTTACAAACTTTAATCAATACATTGCTATACACTAATTAGGTATCGAGTTGGATTTTATTAATTGCTGAATGACTTTGTTTCGCTTTTATAATGAAATATTTGTTTACTCGGTTTAATTTTAACGACAGAAAAAAACCCATATTATTTATAATTCATTATTATTTTGTCAATAACATCTTAAGAAGTTGACCAAGCAATTTTCCAAGTTACTTCCATTTCCTTGTAAACAACAATATTTCTATAGAAGTACAATTTTAGAACACTCGAGCATAGGAGTATTGAGTTTGAAGCATATTGATTAAATCTACATTGTCAAATAGGCATAAAGAGGTTTTCCTCACTAACCATTTGCTTCTCTACACTTCAAAATATTATAAACAACAATAATAATCTGTCAAGATGAAACGCTTGCTCTAGTCCTGACTAGGAACATTCTCATAACAATCTATATTTGTCAAATGTGTTGTTCATGATAATTTCACTATAGCTAACGTTGCTTCCGATTCTATCAAAGGTTTCTAGGTGCAAATAAAAACCTTTAGGCTGAGTGCAGGGTCAGCTATCCGTCTAGTGCCCATGGAGCGTGTTTTGAGGGCTTATGGGCCTTGCTGAAAGGCCCAGCGGAGATGAGCTATTATGCTGAGCACGGGACTCAAACTGGTGACATTCTGATCACAGGCACACAGAGGCCTAATTAACCCACTGAGCCACATACGGCCTGCCCACCCTCCCCAGAGACAGAGGCTCATTTTTGTTTTGAACTCAACAAATTTCTGTCTCACTAATACCACAAGAAATTTTTAGATTCTAAAAAAAAATTGAGCATAGCAGAACTGAAAACCACTTATATTATCTTGCTCTGCCCAGCTGACAGAGATTCAGCGCATCTGAAAACATGAGTGTAAACATCCACATTACATCATTTCTGTCACCACTATTACACCTGAGTACAAACACAAATCAGGGGCCAGGAAGTGATGGATTAGCGGCAGTTGATAGTAGGCGTGTAAGTCGTGATTATTTGCAAACAAAAAAACAGGCATGAATGCAACTACAAAGGAAGATATGGAGAAAGGAACAAAACACATGATTTCCACAAATGGTGCCCACATTCGCTGTTTTCTATAACCATCTATAAGCAGCCCTTCACAGAATTATTCCAAAAGGGCTATAAATAATTAAATGGGTTGGAAAATTGTATATTTTCCCTATTATTTTCCCTAATTATACACCAGTGTCATGGTAACAGCAGCCCTATCTTCTTGATATTACAACACAGTTTGATGAAAATGGTATGGCATTTTGCATAATAGGTGCAGTATATACATTCACGCATCATCCAACGGCTTACACAGTACAGGGTCACAGGGCAGAATATATAAAGTGCTCTGTAAAGACTCAGTGAGCACTTTATATAAAATATAGCATTTTATGATTAAAATGCTATATTTGTAGCATTTTAAACATATCAATGGTGATATGAGGCATTTAGAAGGCGCTATTCAGTCTAGATGTTACCGCCTGATAATATCACAATCTTGGGAAAACCATCTGTACCAAATGGAACAATTTGTGTTCCCGAAACTCTTATCTCACATTTACAGGTTTGAATTAACCATGTGGTAATGAGGAATTAATCTTGTTTCCTCGGTATTTGTGTTTGCCCATCACTAATGAGCATTACATATTAGACATAAACTCCTTTTGGCCTGTGCAGCCGCAAACAGTTGCTCATGCCTGATCCTTTTACCCTCACCCTCGCGAGGAAAAAGGGATAGATAATAAAAAAGTCCTTCAGCCAATAATGAAAATCTTTTAATTAAAAATGCATAGTTAATTTAGATATGGAAATGTGTGCATGCATCACATAGCAACCTTCCCTGCAGGTATTGCATCATAAAGTATGTAACTCCATTTAAAAGGCACCTTGGGTCTTTGAACGAAACGTTTTTTAAAATGTATGAAAATCAAGCAGCATGCGTGGATGTACATGCCATCCTGTTTGACTTAGTAATAACTTCAGGAAAACGCTGCGTGGGTCTCGCTATATATAAGGCTGGTCTGACGCATGCTCTTCTCAGAATAACACACACAATGCCTAAAAAAAGTACGTTTCCCTACCCCCCCCCCCCCCACCACCATCAGATTTTCTGCACTTTTGCATTTTTTCGACAGCAAATCCCATCCGATTCTTTCACCCAAACTCCACATCTAACAAAAGGAGATCCTGAATCGATCACATCAAATGTCATTCATTGAGAATATCCACCACCCCTAAGGCGCAGCCACTAGTTACGTCACCGCTAGCAACTGAGCGATTTCTGTAGGTATTGATCAGGTCCTCACAGTGTGATGGACGAGCTTAAGCCCATTCCTCCAGGGCCTGAGTGGCCCAGCCGTGTGACATCTGCGGCCTTTCCAGTATAAACTGCTTGCCTCAGGTCGCATGACAAAATCTGAATGCAGCCTGGGAGCCACCGTTTCCCATTTTCCCAAACCACCCTGCAGCAGAGTTGCTAGTTGGTTTTAGATCATCATAGAGCTACACAAATGGGCTGCACTAATCTACGGGTCATACAGTATGCAGATATCCTGACATTCTCAAGCTGGATTCTCCAGCGCAGTGCAGAATTCTGTATATGACAATCTCCAAAAATTAACTGACAACATTGAATGTGCAATTACTCCAAACTTCGCGAAATATACACAATTTAATTAAAAAGAAAATAAAGCGATAATAGCAAGTTTAGCAACAATCCAGGGATTAACTGTACTTGGCTATAAGTGATTAATTACTACTGTACTCACTGACCACTAATTATCACAATTGTTGTTACATTTGTGCTACTGTGCAGTTGCAGTAAACTACTTGAAAACCCTTTTTTAAAATCAAAGCACGTTGTTGCTCTACTTTAACTTGACTCAACTTGTATATGTAAATATGTTTATTTATCTTTAAACCTGACACTTCAAGACGACCAATAAAGCTGTAAACTGAAATTAAGTTATTATTTATCTGCTCATTACAATGCAGCCAGTACACACTGTACTATTACTACAGAACATGTCTGCCTTACTGAACAACCTACTAACTGATGGTCTTCCAATCTTCTTCTCCCCCAACTGAGAAAGCCTCACCAGTCTGTCCCCTGATTTGTCACTGGAGTCGCTGCCCTCGTGAAAAACCATGTCTTACTTGTTAATGATTGGCACATTTGTGAACTGTGCACCAAGTGAGAGTTTTTTACACATCTGTCAAAGTATGTGACAGTTAAGCACTTAGTTACATGACAGTAATGGAAAGCAAACACTAACATAAAAAGGGCAAAAGGTTATCGCCATCAGTCAGAGGTAATCCTATCAGATGGTTTGACTGGGACCATTTCCTTTCTCAGTTTTACATACAAACACAAACACATTCAGGAGATTATTGATTTATCTGCTGACATCGTTAATCACAAATGGTTGCTTTGTTTTCCTGGTGGGCGTTTCTCCACACAGCATTTCTGTTCCGTTTTCTGCCACATTAAAACGTGGAAAGACAGCCAGGCACGAGGAAACATCAATATCAGCTTTATGAGTCATTAACTGACTCAGAGACATCCTATAGCAAGCTAAACACTATACCATTTCAGAGAACGACTTGGCACTACTTGAAAAATGTCACAACACAGAATTATACCGTAGAAACAAATTCCTCTGAATAAGTCCAGCAGTGACAGCATCTGGACGCAATGTGTGAACATGAACTTTTAATGGCATTAAGAATTATTCAAATTAAAAACAGAATATAATTTAAAAGGGCTTTATCTACATTCACAATATGCTTTCCCAGACAGCACTGACGGATGTATACATCATTACCCACTTCTGTAGTCAAGCTGTAACAGGTACAAAAAAACGTTAACCATATAGCTATTGCATTTTGTTAAATGGTAATGAAATGAATATAGCATCACTGGGTCTGGAGAAACCTGGAACCTGTCCCAGACAGCACAGAGAATAAAGCAGGGCTGGGATTCTAGTTCATTGCCAGACCACCATGCAAACTAGCAGGAGACGTGGGTAAAACACCATCTGACTATTGAAATATGAAAGCTTACGCAAATATGAAGTGAATGAAACTGAAGAAAATTACAAATTTACTACAGAATTATTCTATTCACTTTATACCTGAAACAATATTTATAGTGTAGTCATTGTATTAAAGGATCTGCTGGTCATCAGGGACTATTTCAACCGGACCAGAAGAGGAAAGTATCATTTCAAGGAGGACCTACAGATTATTTATATTACATTCACTCATCTGATGCTTTTTCATCCAAATCAAATGGCAGCTGAAGAAAGGCCTATAATTTCTGTGCAAACCTTGGGATTTGAATTCACAACCTTTGTAGTATTAGCACAATGTGCTAGATGTTGAGCTACAGGAAACAACAAAGTCACCCTCCATTAACCCAATTAAATTCATTCACTAGACTAGAGCAATGTTAGAACTTGTCCAGTTTATAGTACTAACTTTACAGTAACCCATTCACATTCGCAATAGTGAGGAGCAGAAGATCCCTGCAAATGTGAAAATCTGTGAATAATACTTGCCCCCCCCCACCCCAACCTCAATCTATAACAGTATGCTATCTGGAATGATGACATAAAAACTCTAATTATTATGTATTTCTACAACAAACAAACATACGGTACTGTACTGTACACTTTGCATGACAAATTGCTATTGTCATTTGTTACCCAGACCTTTTGATGCATCAGGCCTATACAAACCAGCTACATCATGCCCCTGTATGTCCAAAGTTACTACTGTACGCACTGGGAGCACAATGTTTGGGATCCATTATTAAACATGCAAAATTAACTGCATTGAAAAGTTTAAACGTTACTGCGAGATTCCGCGGTCAGAGAGACCGCAGGGTTACCGATACAAACATGCGCGAGTACACAACAGAGACATTTCATATTTAGATATGCACTTACACTAACAAATATTTATGGGTAACATTTAAATATTATCTCATTTTACGTGATCCATATAATTTTCAGTCTTGTTTCGGCTTATAGGTCGTCTGCGGATTTTTGGTTTTTGCTATCTTTCGACAAGTTTCAAAAATATTTCCGTTTAACTGCTCATGGCCAACTCGCAATAACCGAAACCGCAAAGGTCAAGCCTGCGAATGTCAAGACTGCTAGAGATGCACCGATCCAACATTCGGACCTACACCTATATGAGACGGATCGGATATCGGCCATATGTGACCGATCCACGTCCGATACTTAATCATTTACTTTTCGGCAGTTTGTAAAAAGATTCCTATTTCTGTTAAGTAGATTAATGCAGTCAATCGCAGCGTTTTTTGCGGCATTCAAGCTGGACGCTAACGCTGCCACTCAGTGCGCGTGAGCCCATCGACTTCCGCCCGCTGTGTCGTCACGCGCATTCCTTTTGCGGTCCACGGAGCGTAAGAACATCAGATAAAAGGATGATCATCTCGAAGTATTTCACGATTTCAACAACAACTAGTAGTACAGGGATTTACAATCGTTGTACAAACAAGGTTTAGATAGGTGGAAGCAGTGTTTAGTTGAAAATCCCACTATATAAAGTGCACGCAATTGTGCAAGACAACGTATGTAATACGAAAAAAGCGACGGATAATTTTGGAGTCGCTAGATTGGCCTGTTTTGCCGCAAGAGGGGCTGCTATCGCAGCACAGTGTAAACTGTTGCATTTCAAGCATTCGGCACAGGCGAATATTGTCTTGTAAGGCATTCAAATTAAACTGCAAGCCTAAAATATGCTTAAAACAAAATGTACAAATGAGGTGGAACAGTACGTTTTATATGTTTCTAGTAGCCCAATTAAAGATCTATTGGCATACATTTTTATTTAATTACAATTTTTATAAAGTATAACAAACAAATTTATTTTTGTAAAGCGCATTATCACAACATTACATCGTCTCAAAGTGCTTTACAGCATCCCCACCCAAAGCCCCCAGTGAATAAGCCATAGGAGACAGTGGCAAGGAAAAACTCCCGAGAAGGAAGAAACCTTGGGAGGGACCAGACTCAAAGGGGGAGCCCATCCTCCAGGGGCCGGCAGGGAGAGTCAAATTGGAGAGATGGCTAAGCGCCATGTCATACGTTCCAAAGAATAAAATTTGACACATGAACCGGAAGCAGATGGGAGATAACAAGCCGCTGCCAACGCTGGTTTTTGTCTAACTTGTATGAATATGTATACATTATATATGCTTTTATTAGAATCAAATATTAAAGTAAAAAGAGCTCCTATATCAAAATCTTTATTGGTATCAGAAGTTGTGTATCGGAATCAAATAGGGACTGAACAAATGTGGATTGGCCCATCCCTATAGTTACTGTATCAAGTTACAGATTAACTTAATATTTCATTAAATGTCAATTTATTTAATGCTATTTATCATTGTTAAGGACATTAAACATAAACTATCAAGTTCTACAATTAGTCCAATCTATTAAAAACGGTCAAAGTGAATTTAAGACTAAACTGCTAGTTGTACATATGCCCACAAAATGTTATATAAAATAACGTATATAAACACATATAGCTGGCCAACAGAAACAGCAACAAAATGTTAATTCACCAGCATCTGCTTGGTCCAATAGTACATTTTCTACTAGGCATTCTTTGGAAGCTCAGCCTGACTTATGCCCAGTCGACTCCTCGACAGCCATATGTTGGTAGAGTGCTATTTGTCTCACTTGTGTGTCGCATTGGACAAAAACGGCTGCTAAATAAAAATAAATGTAAATCTGCTCGCGCTACATTTGTTACTGTGGTACAAGGTATATCAACAACATTATACCTGATCTGTTATCCAGTAGGTGATGAGCACGACACCTAATGAATTTCTGTATTCATTACAGAACAAATAGGTATAGAGCAGGAAGTCAAGGAGCATCTGTGTAGCACGCAGGGCATTTGGGGTTACAGATGAACCTGACCTTTAATGGGCAAATGTCAGCCACGAGGCTGCCGTGGGCCAGAACTTTCTGGCGAACTGACTGTTTTCAGCGATCAAAAAGGTCACCACAGTCAAACTGCACATCTCCTGTCGCCAGACCCGAGGCGTGATTTAAAAGGACCTTTACATTCACTGCAGCTACAAGAAGAAGAGAAAGAAAAAGGCAACTTCCTTCCCCGCGATAAAATGCATGTCTAACTTCAAACCATCGAGATCCATCATTCTTGAAGCTGTACCCCAGTGGTCTGGTTTCAACACACAAATACTATTAAAAAGCTCAGTTTGATCGTAAATTCTATCCTTCAGCTGAAATTACCGAGTTGCCTATCATAATCTATTCTTCTGTACTTTTATTTGTTATTGCTCACTGATATGAATATTTCAGCATGTACTGTACACACACCCATCACAAAGCAAATTTAAGAACCAAACATTCAAGTGTGTAGTTCAGTTGTATAATAGCAAACATTCATTCTAAACTCAAATTCCCGAAGTCCCTTTTTCTAAACACACTTTCTTCAACTAACTAAAAACACAAGCTATTCTCACTGGAGCAAAATATAGGAGTCGTGATAAAATAAAAGTTAAATAAAATAAGATTTCATTTTTGGCATACACAATTCCTGGTATATATCAGATAACTTCTCTTAATTCAAAAATAGAACTTGATTATGGAGAAAAGAAAAAAATGCAGAAAACAGACGCCTTCTTGTCAAGAGCATCCCGGTGCCTAAAGCACTAGTGATTTTTGTTATACTTGATTAAAACAAAATAACCCCAAGTGTCATGTTTTCAGATGCAGTTTATTTACATTTTTTGCTACTTTTTTTTGTCCTTATAAAAGCAAGTTCATGCAGTTGGCATTGAAAGATCGTTTATGAGCTGCATTTAGAAGATTCGAGATGTTTTTGTAGGTGTAATTTTCTTGGGTGTCCAATTTTGCCTTTGGGTTTTAAAATGTTTCCCCAACCAGTTTTCTCCTTAGAAGCTGCAGTGAAAAAATATGTTTGCTGGCAAGATAATAACAACTCGGCCTTTGATGGCAGATCCTTGCCAATGAAACGTCGTTGACCTCATGTAAAAATGTGTAGGTCCGTCTTTCTGTAAATTTGCTATTTGTTGGTTCACTTATACCAATTGGTAACACAGACGACATCTGGATACAGTGATTACACTGCAGATGTATCTCCAGATTACGGGGAATTAATGAGTGCATATAACCAAAGAAATCTGCAGAACCATATATAACTAAAGAAATCTGCAGAACCATATATAACTAAAGAAATCTGAAGAACCATATATAAGTAAAGAAATCTGAAGAACCATATATAAGTAAAGAAATCTGCAGAACCATATATAACTAAAGAAATCTGCAGAACCATATATAACTAAAGAAATCTGCAGAACCATAGAACATGTTTTTGAATATGTGCCATTATAAGTGGGAAGCTGTTGCATTGAAGGGATGTTCCTTTGTTTGTGTGGGTATGTCTTGTATGAAGCCAATCCTAATTTGAAGAAGAAACAAAAAGCTTTGGGTCTGTTTAGCTATAGAGGTACATAGGCTATACTATGAGCAGTCTAGTGTATATTAGTTGCCTAAACATCCAGTTTATGTGCAGCTCTATTTCCCATATATTAGTTTTTTTTTTTGTCAGAAAGAAAAAAGTAGCTGGCCTGCGTGATATAAATGACATGCTCTTTATGAAAGGAACTCAAAGTCGAACTATGTCACTTTATTGTTGTCATTAACTCAGAATAAATTTTGTAATACAGTTCTTTTTATTAAGTCGTTAGTTTTGTACGCATTATACATTATTTAAAATATTTACTGCATAATATGTTTTATAGGTACCACAGTCTGTTTATTCTATAATTAAAGTATGGACTCGCTAGGTATCAATTTTAAATTAATAAAGGCAAAATCAGTTTAACATGACCGAATAGTTTCCATTCATAGCAGGGGAACCAGCAAAGGGCAAAATGCACTTGGCTGCATCGCATTTAAAACAGGACTCAACACTGCACAATTCACCCTGGTATCTGCGCCGTCTGTCCCATTGCATTGGCTTCAATAACAGACCGACCCCAGCCCTTCACTACATAACAGGCATAAAAAAACACCTCATCCGACCTCATCCACACTTTATCTTCATATCGCACCTCCGCAGAAAGAACCTGCTTAAAATACGCAGAAACAACCCTAATCAGTGAGCATCGCGCTAATTCCGAGCGACGGGAGATATTAAAACAGTGATTCAACATCTTTCGGTTATGGAGCAACTTGCAGCAACTCTTTGATTAAGAAAAGCACGTTGATTCTGTCCGTTCGGTAGCGACATTTGTTATGATAACACGAGGAGCGTGACAGTCGAAGGCTGCATGCAATATTAACTCCGCTTTCTGCAAACCCCGACGAATAAAAGCTGTTTCGCCCCGTTACATCACATACCTTAGATCCTCTTAAGGCTGCACATTTGCGTCCGGACTCTATCCGAAATCCCCAAAAAATCCCAGTTTGGTCTCCTTTTTATTTATTTATTATTTTGTAACATTTGCTTTGTAATTTGCCACGCAGCCCCCGCTTTGCAGCGCCGTCTCCGCTACTCTCTTCGGCGGGGTTTGTTTTGCGCGGCTCTCACCGACTCCCCTGCTTGCCAGCACACTTGTACGGACACGTAGGGAGCAGTACTCGCCTGGTCTGACTCTCAGTCGATGTTTTTTTTTAGTTCCACAAGCACATATCGCACAGGAGAATTAAAGGACAAACGAGCGCCCTACAAGCCGCAACGTTTGTAAAATGGGGGTTCCCCATAGTGGTCCCGGACGGCCGATATGCTCGTTACATTTATTCTTTTATCTAACTGAAGCTCTTCGTTGAAATCGCCCTCTCTCTCAAAGTTTACTCATCCCTTCAGATATTGTAATTGTTGAGCCAAAGACTAGCATTATTGATTATATATTTAATTCGTTGGATGTACTGGATAACGAAATTCTCGTTTTACCTAGCTTATCAAATTCCTTGCGAGTTATATTTGGCCAAAAAATCTGCATGACTTTTTGTTCTAGTGGAGGCTTTGATTAGGTTTAATTGTGTTGCTTATCTAAGTATTTCTAAATCGAGGTTTCATACCTTCTAGAATTACTCAAATAAAGTATCCCTACAGGTAATGCACAATAAGAGTTTGATGTCCGTGATACTGGATAACATTTCTGTATGCATGTTATATTGGACTTTTATGTGGTGACTAGAACATTTATCAGCACCTCTAGGCTGCCAAACAGAAGCACAATCTAAAGTATGTGTAATGAGTGTGCTGTACCATTAAAAGCAGGACAGTTGATTTAACAGCTATAGTTTGGTATATGACCAAACTGTTCACAACTGGGTTGTGTCTAAAGGTGCAGCACAGGAATCCGTCTGCAGACTACTAAATGTCCGAGAGGTTCTACGCCACTATGGCTCCTGCGTTATAACTGCATGATTAATGTTTGATTCATTCGTTTTAGCAGAAGGCAGAGGCTGGGTTAGGCTGATATGTCATGATATGTCACTATCTTTAGCGGACGTGTCATGATCCTGGGACATTTAGGGCTGCAGCCACGAATGAATCTGAACGAGCCCCAAATGATTTGCTTAGATCAGATGTTTTAACGACCTTGCTCTCAGTTCGAGAATTCAATACATCACAACAGTCCAGGTCCGGGACTGTGTTTACCAAAACCTTGCTAGTGCTACGATCATCATCATATCAAAGAGAGATACTAACACTATCCCTGATCTAGACCAATCATCTACAGTCTTAGTATACATGTGATCCCTTGGGGAGGAACTGGAAATCAGGCCATATATGTTACTTTAAATTATGAGGTCATCCCCATAATTCATGATGAATGTATGTGTCACTGTATGTAAACTACACAAATTGTTTCCCCACCCTTAACCTTTGTTTTCTGCTCCTCCTGGGGCAAATTGCCACACACATTGTTGCTGCTGAGATTTACGGAGTGTGCCGGATTGTCCTTTGGCGCGATTCTCCTCCAGCTGTTGGCGAGTCTCAACGGTGTAGCCCTGAAAGCTACAACGGGCAAATTTAGCAGAGACTTATTTAGTGAGACTAATGGCCAAATTTGTACTCATATATGCTCAGCTGGATAATCACTGCGGGAAGTGCAATTTTCTAGCAAGACTTATTCCATGCAGACATGACCCCAGGTTTGTGTAATGAGTTTTGCTAGGGTAGTTGTCCATCTGTGTGATACCAAATAGGGAAAGTTTGATGTTTGGTATATGTTAAAAATGTGCAATAATCAATATGAACAGATGAATAATTATTATTATGATTATTATAAATTATCCAGTTATAATAATAGACGCTTATTTATCCCCCTGGGGAAACTCCCTTTACGCCCCCCCCAGCTTATCTGTAGGTGAGAGTCAGCTGGACACAAAGAGCAGCCACTGGATGTGGGAGCTGGGGGTTAAGGGTCACGCTGGAGGCAGCGCACATGTGCTGAGGCCGGGCTCAAACCAGGGACCTCAGCCCACTGAGCCACACGCTGCCCCGATATAAAAAGCAAGATGCTGCACCAGAGGTTAAATAACACATAAATGGGAATCGTTTTAGAATAGCTATTCTACCTGAATCAGGTAACATTCTGACAATACTGCCATCTTGCTGTGGGTGAGAAAAATCATCAAAAGAGGCACATACTAGGTAACTGTCAGGGCTGGAAAATAGAGAAGACTGGCAACACAAACGCAGAAGACTAAAAAGTTTATTCAGAAGCCAAGGCAAACTGAGTTTAAATCAGCGGGTTAGAAACGTGGTTGGGGTCACAAGACAGGACTGGTTCAAAGCCAGGCAAATGAGTCCGACTGTACAAGCGCACATCAGATGTTAGGCAAGAGCGTAGAGCAGAACAAGATGGGACAGGAGCAGGCAAGACGAGACGAGAGACAGTGTTAGCTGAACAATCAGTACGACACATTTAAAAAACCGCAGTGATAGTTTCCACTACTGGTGTGAGGTGGTCAGCTTTCTGTGTGGTGAAGCCCAGTGAGTCCAGTGGCGGGACCCTGCCCCATTGGGCGTGACAGTAATCATTCTTGTTGAACAGTCACTGAATACTCATGAGCCAAAAAATACACAGATCCCCTCTAAAAAGTCATTAAAGTTTTTAATAAAAACTTTTTAATAAAAAGTTTATTATGCAGCATTTTTACTTTTAAAATTTACATAGCTTGTTTAATTTATGCTAAATTCTGATACACGTGGACAGAATAGTTAGTGCTGATTCTTGAACAAGTCTTGGTTTCTAAACTATAGACTTTTGTATGGTTCACACATTATATAACCAACTTTTTTTCAATTGTAAAGAATAATGTAATTATAAAACAGCAACTTTAAAATGCTGCGTGCCTCTATCCCTCCATTCAATGATGAATATGCATCGGCCTGAATGGTAACTGCACGCTGTCATTCTGTAGTAACAGGTAGAATGGGCCATTTTGTGTATGAAATTCAGGGCACCCATTATTTGGGTGAAATCGGAAATCTTTAAAGACTTTGTTTGCAGAGAAAAAGATGAAAGAAAATAATGTTGGCAACAGTCAAAAACATGCATGGAGGAAGAAATCCCTTAAGACTGTTCTTCCAATGAATATTAATGATTGTATTCGAGATTTGCTTAAAACGTACGTCAAGTTGTTGCCTGTGAGGTATACAAGGGGAAATTCTCAGTAGGGAGGGGGACCCCAGTGTACTGTTTGCGGTCAATATTGGGAACTTGAGGGACCCCACACAGATGTGCGGTTTACACTGCAGCTGCACAAACTTTCTGAAGGACAGCAAGAACCTTTAGCACCTTTCAGCAGAAGTCACCAAAATTGGATCTTGCTCCCGCGAAAATCATGCTAATGAATTTATTTGGAAAATATTCCGACACACCCTTTTAAGCACAAATTAAAATATATGTTCTCAAATAAACTTGAGAATCCCAGTTAACACTGCTGAAGCAGAATATTAAAAATCAAATAGGCCTATTCCTGACTGTCGTACGAGATGCGAGTTTATTTACAGGACATAGCTCCCTCTGCTGGACAAGCGTGGTCTGGGTCGACAGGAAACGGAAAAAGGTATCTCTTAATTGTTTTGCAGTTCTATTTATTATGAATTGTCTGTTCACACAGATGTATTCATGTGCCTATGTTCTGCTATATATATTTTTTACAATGTAAAAGTTTTACGGAGTTACATCTAACAAGTATGACTGTTGTATGTATAAAACTGGTTATGTAATACTAAGTAAGCGTTCTAAACGCGTGGATGAGAAGGCAAAGAACCACCCGATTCGCAACAGTAGTAGAAACATTTTCTCCCTCACTTATTACGGGTTTCTATATATTTCAGTTCAGGGGCGGATTTACAATAAGACAAGCTTAGGCAGTCACCAGGGGTTCCGAAAACTAGGGGCGCCATGAAAACAGAATTTCCAAAAGATACATTTATAGATATAACATAATATGATACTTTAAATTATAGGAACATGCGTTATTTACATTTTTAGCGACAGTTCTCAGGATAGACAAAGTTTTCCCAGTCTAAGCTATAATGGACTATTCTACTTTGAGCGCTACCCATCGCTCTATTACCATTGGAGTCACAAGCGCACAACGCTATAAGAATGACATTAACCCCCCCCCCCTTCCTGTCTATTACGGTCTCGCTAGAGTGGTAAACAACTGGCAACAACACAATTAAATGAACGTATGCAAAAATTCAAGGGCAGAAGATGGAATGATTAAACTTCTTAAATTTCACCGATATATATTCTGCCGCGATACCCCCCAGTTGTTAAATTGTGTTCCCTGTTTAATTGTGTCATGGGCTAGGAATTTATAAAAAAAAAAAAAAAAAAAAAAAAAAGGAAAAAATTAGAATTAAAAATTATCACAACGCATTGATTTTTCACTATGCCTGAATGGCATAACGTGAGCGGTCACACACACTTAATCAACACCCATCTGACCAATCAGATTCGATAAGTCAACAGCGCCGTGGACTAAAGAGTTTGGATAATGTTTTATATATTGTATCATTTTTTGCTTAATCTTATTTGCCTTATCTGTCTATCTGATGTGCAGCACGTTTGTCAATTTTATTGACTTAAAATGTGTTTTGTAAATGACTGATTGATTGATCGATCGATCGATCGAACTTCTCTCTCAATCAGAACCATACTAGAATTTTGGTATCGTGACAAACGTGAACATGACAGTATTGCAAGACATACATTTAGGCTGAGGTGTCAGCGAAAAAATGTAGTTATTGTTTACGTAGTAATTAAACGAACCTGCAGAACTTGTAATGAATAACATATACACCCCGAGGCACCTTTACATTTAGTAGATGAACTTGGCAGCCATGTTTGGTTAGTGTGGAAAAAACTACTTTTTGGATTCATGTGCAGAAAAGAAACTCGTACGGGTTCGTTTTGTTTTAAAAATAGTACGTTTGGTATCTTTCGGGGTATATGAAGGTAGGTTTTCCATATTAATGACGTTGCCGTCGATTGCGCGTTTCCTAGCAAATGTCCCATAATATGCGCGCAGAATTATTTACTTGCCTATACAGGCGCTAACACGTGTGGCTGATATTAAATATGCCAAATCTTATTTACTCATTGCTTTAGTTATACATTTTATATTTGTATTCTTCCTTTTTGCCAGTTATACGCGGTGCTACATTTCCTTCGCATGTCAAGTTGCCAACGGGATTTCGTTGTGATTTGTTTATAATGACAGTAAAGTGTCTTATTGTATAATAATTGTGGTGATAAGATAAAAATAATCAGCAACTGACCGTTTTGGACCTCCCAAATATGCTTAGGCCGATAAAGGAAGGAAGGGAGTAAGCGAAATGGTAATTTTTGCCGTAACGGGTCGACAGCGGTGTTTGTAAAGTTATGAATAGTTCATTCCTGCTAGGAGGCGCTTTTTGAATCCACGGACGTCCTCTTTTATTTCAGGAAACTGCTTGGGGGGAAATTGGCTTCTTGTTTACTGTGTTTTTTGGGAGGAGTTAGTGCCCGTGCTGCAGTGATCTGTAGCGGTAACTAGAATTTAATCGGCGCAGTACATTTTTATTAAGCTGCGTACTTCGGTGAGTGGTTTAACTTACCAAGATTTGCAAAATAATTCTGATCATAGGTGAGAATGTTTTTTAAAAACTGTATCATTGCAGTTGCACACTTTTCCTATGCTGGAGCCCGTATTCCTATGGTACAAAGTTGAACGGTGATAATGGTTTATAAAACGATTACAATTATTCGTTTACTTCTGCGATGCCCGAAGAGTGTAACGTTTTACTGTCGACAGGGAAGAAAGGACTTCCGTATACTCTGATCCGTGATCGGGAGCTGCCGTCTGCAGTTTAAGAAGCCATGCTTGGCGATCTGATAAAGTGAAAAAGGTTTACATATTCTGAAAATGATGTAATTAACATTTCCCTTTCTCTGTACTCCGTAACATTAGTTTTATATATAATGTATTGTATACCGGAATAATTTGTATCGTGTTTGTTACGTAACTTTGTTTATGCAGTTATGTTTTCAAATATGTTCTTCCGGGACATGAATGTGTAAAACAAAATACTGCCCAAGAAGGAAAGGCAAATTGTTTTATGTTACTGATTTGGTATAGTATTTGGGTTTTTGACAGATAAATGTAGTAATCATGTAACCTCGTTTAGTCATTCTTGATGCCAGTGTTCCCAGCAATTCAGTTTCCCTATGTTTCCTCTGTCGCGCGCTGATTTGTATACGGTTTCACTGTTGTTTTCATGTCTTTTTACGAAGCTCTTGAGGTAAACAAGCCATATATTTTGAAACATCACGATGTTTTTTGTTTTTACAGATAATAAAAGTATTTAATTTGCTCGATAGAGATATTTCTTGATGAACATGGTATAGTATTGCTTATAAGACTATATTATGCGTGACGATCTGCTGTATTCACATGTAATAATGTACCTGAGTGATTTTCAGATATCTCTCATACATATTTGCCTAAATATTAGGAGAAACATTATTTCCTGACATCCAGTATATTTGGTTTCCCCCTGTTAAAACAGGTACAGTATACAGGAACTCTGGGTCTCGGTACTAATAACAATATAACAATAATGTACCTGAGTGATTTTCAGACATTTCACATACCTCTTTGCTTTAATATTAGGGGAAACATGGGGAAACCGAATTGCCGGGAAATTTTCCTGCTAAGTAAGTAGTTAAGTGTGATATGCCACCAAACATACTTGACAGAGATAGACAGGGATGCGACAATCGATTGTTTGTAAAATCGCAAATTCCTACTTATTTTATGTGCATTTGCGCTGATATGAAAAGAAAATACCTTGCATTTTAACCTGTATACCGCAAATGAAGTAGAGTTGCCATTTAAAGATTAAAATGCATTATATTTCGTTTTCACACTGTTACCACAATCGATTGTCGCATGTATCGGTACTTGATGGTACTTGAGTACCATCCATGCTTATCAATGCATTCATTTCTCTGTTGAAATGATCTGGCCCAGAGAGATAATGCAGTTATTTAATAATTGAGTTACATATAATTTTAGAAGTTTGTCATGGATATTACGTGACAAATGCAATGTTAGGGAGAACTGAGAGATTTTGAAATATATGTGAATGTAATTCCAGAGTAACGATGAGTGAGGATGCCTATGAGGTGAGAGATGGGGCCGAGTACCGCTACCTTGTCCAGGAAGATGGTGATACAGTGGAACATTACTGCAGGCGCAGATACGTCAGCCCGTTTCTGGTCGTCTCCCGCAAGTGGATCTTCATCATCACCGTTGGGGTTCTCTCCCTCCTGGCCCTGGCTGGGTATTTGGCCTACGTGGCTGTGATCCCCCTCCGTCGCTATGCCGTCGTCAGCACCGACTGCGGGGACGTACGCGGCCGCCAGGCCGACGGGGCGTACTCCTTCAAAGGCATCCCCTTCGCTGCGCCTCCAGTCAGAGAGCGACGGTGGAGGCCCCCGGTGGACCTCCAGGAAGCCGGCCTGTGCTGGAGAGGCGCCTACGAGGCCACCCGCTTCCGTAACATGTGTGCGCAGGTGCAGCCCATGGATGAAAAGGGCAAGGTCATGGGCGATGAGGACTGCCTCTACCTGAA
>JAODKE010000020.1:19440630-19467271 GCA_026779605.1 Mormyrus hasselquistii | reverse complement strand
TATGCATGGGCCAATTAAGAAGAATGGGACCTACTTGTATTCTGCTTTACAAATGCTTTTTCAAAGATGGTTTTAATCTGTGTTTTATGGTGTTTGCACAAAGTTACCAACCACTAAGGGAACGCTAAATACACTATGAACTACTGCACTGTGACGAAAGGGGACCTGTTCTTGTTCCCATGGATTCTGAATGTGGTGTCAGTTGTCCTACTTCTGTATCAATGAATGCACTAGGGGTGTAACGGAATGCAAAATTCATAGTTTGATAAAAACCTTGTTTTGGTTTCACAGTTCGGTGCAATTTCAGTACAGCAAGGAAAACAGAATTCTGTCGACGTGTGAAACCTGCACTTATTTGAGCATTGTAAAAATAAATATGTAATAAAATGTTAAATCAAAAATGTAAAATCATAATGAACTAAATTTGGTGTTCTCTTATGAATTATGATCACATATCTATAGCTATTAATACATATATAACCCCAAATATTATTTTTGCAGAGCCTGAATTTACTGACCAAAGTGGCTAAAATACCTCAGGGAGACTAACTCGCAGAGACCGTTTCTGCCTTGGTCAGGTCGTACACACACTCGGATATCTTCTTAAATGAGTTAGCACGTTGGATGTGTTTCCAGCAACATATTTGAGTTCGGTATAACAGTTGAAAGACTTGGTTTTATTAACTATCAACTCTAAAGTGCTGGTGTCATTTATATGGAAACCTAAATGTTTGTTAAAACACTGATTACAACTGACTGTAACCCACATAAGTTATAACCAACTCACAGCCACAATTAGCATGTTTTCAGTGTTGAACATCTACTTGCCAATAAAGGTTCCACCCATCTCAGTAAATGTATGTGTTTCACTGTGAGCACCAAAGATACGTGATGAATATGAATATGTGAACTGTTGCAGCCAAAGAATACATTATAATCTACTGCACTGTGGTGAAATGGTGACCTGTTCAAGTAAATGTCATTTCTTTAACAAATCCGTTAGTAAAACAATCCACCACAATAAGGTTTAAATTTTTATTTATAATTCATTTCATTTGCATACAAGTATCATGACTCATTAACAACGGGCAAAGATAGGCAGGGCAATCAGGGGAAAACCAGCACAGCTAAGACACACAAACATATCCCCATGATGCCAGTTTAAACATGGGGAAAACATTTGTTCTTAACGTATTTGCAGGACAAGTATAAATTCTTTTTGGGCACTTTTTTTTGCTAGAAACAGGAAGCATGGAATTATTATGCATGTGCTTTTAAACAAATGTTAAGTACCAAAACGACCTAAATGAAATGAGTAAACGCCCCTCCTCAACTCAGAAAAACTTTTTGGGGGGGGGGGGGCAAAAGGCTGTGTGTCAATACTTAAAACATTCTGAAAAAACGGCATGAGCAATTCGATTCGTTATTTCTCTCCTTATTTTCCTAATTTGTTCATTACACATTTGATTCCCCGACTTGAAGGCTGTAGCCAGATGAGTCATACGCTTATTTTCATGTCTCAAGATAATCAGAGAGTTTGTTCAGAAAAGACATCAAAATAAATAGGGATAGACAGTTCTCAAGCAGTCCAGGATATGTTAGAAGAGAAAACCCAGCAATTCTGGCCAGTACTGGTTGTGTGTTATGATGTGTTATCTGCTGACCTCTAGAGGTTACTGTAGGTATTTTTGCTTAGACATCCAAGTCTTGCACAGTAGTCATGGACCATTCTAACAGTGATTACGGGGTTAAACAGTTAAGTGACATCGAGCCATTTACCACTAATTTATTTCTTGTGTATAATGCAGGACAAGCACCTGGCCTGTTTATGTGAAAACATCTGGATTTTCCTATTTGTTTCATTTCGAAGACATTTTATAATCAGACTCTTCAATTCAGCTCCATGTAGATGGGATCAAGCTCTGAATGTTAGAGGGGAGAGTCGCTGGCAGGGATAGATGAAACTACAGGAAGCATCATCACCATTAAAACGGTCTGCCTGACCTGCGTGTGAGATAAAGCTTGCAAACATGCAAATAAATTTTACAGATTCATTCATAAGTGGCTTAAAAAAAAAAAAGTCTAAATAGAGGTATTAACCAAAAAAACATTTTATACGCTGATGAGACGGAGACTGAAAACATTTCACAATATAAAAGGAGCTATTAAAATTTCAGATTTTTACAGTCTATGACAAGGAATCGGGGGGAAATACCTGAAATACTTAATCCACTATAATTTCTCAATCTAGGCGTAGAAACAGAATGATAGACTGGGGAATCGTCGAGTGGCTATGGATACACTCCCTTTCATAATAAATTCATTAAGGAATTGTCCACCTTTGACAAGTGATACTGTAGGCATAAATAAAAATATGTATACAGCTAAAATTAAAACTTGAATTTCTGGTTATAAATATAGGATATTAATGTAAGAATTATGAAACTGTAGATCAAATTAGAATGAATTAACTTAAAAGCACAATGGCTCCGAAAATGACTTTCTACACCTAAAAGTGCCTTTTTCTGGGAAGAAAAAACAAAACTGAAATGTTTCCTATTGAAAATACTGTTTCAGTCTCTTTATGGTCTATAAAAGTGTTGGTAGGCGACCACAATAGAGTGTTAATGGTCGCACACCAGTCATGCCTTTCCGTTCGTGATTTTCATGACCATCTTGACACACACACCCAGGAGGAATACAGCCCATAAATTTGCCGTCATTACCAGTCTTGTCTGTCAGTGTTGGGTTTCAGTTTTCAGTATGAGCCATAGCGATCCTGAACAGGATATAAAGGCAAGATGACATTTAACGTAAAGCACACAGGAACCGGTCGCATCAGCGGCCCAAGAATAGGCGGATTAAACTGGGGTCATTCGCATCTACATTCAGACTGACCAACCATTACCTGGATTGTGTTCATCACCCCGTTGGCCAGCACCGCCATCTTCCCAGCCACGGTCTTCACGCCTTGCTTGAACTGTGCGATGTCAGGGCCTGACGGGAGCACGCTGTCAAAGCCAGACGAACCTACGGACGCAGACGCGGACGTTAGAGAGTCGGCGCCCCGCTGCGGATGTGGGACCCAGACACGCAGACTGAGCACGGACCTGAATGCTCTCTGCCGTCCCCGAAGAGGTCCGCAGAGCTGATGGAGGTGCTGCCTGACATGCTCTCCAGACGGGCCTTCGCTTCATACTGAAAACACACATGCTGCTGTCATGAGGCCATTACTTACACGTCAGCACGTCTTCAAAGGCCGCAACACTGAGTGTAATTAGGAGCCATTTCACCTGAAACACACGGTTCCTTCTAAAAACAGCACAAACTGAACTACATACGCCATTGTAAATAGCACAGCGGCCTGGAAAAAATAACATTTTAGGCTAGACACGTCAAGCATGGTCCACAAATTCTGCATAAGCATCCCTATATAGTGAGATGACAATCTTGAACTTGAATTGTTCATTCACACAATAATGAGGGGGGGAAATGCCAGCTTTTGAACAGCAATTTCAAAACTTAAAGACCGGGCTGGTTTTAAAGCAATAAACATTGGCCTGTAATTAAAACAGGCAATGATGTGGGCAGCCTCGGGGCCTTTCTGAAGGAGTAGGTCAGCTAGCCCCCGATCTCGTACCTCAGCATTACTCTCCTTGCCAAAGAACATGTCGGAGGAAATCGCTTTGGCATTCGCAAATTTCTCCCGTGCCTCGCTGGACTCTGGCACTGCAGTGCTGGTCTCCGGCTTCCGTCGGCTAGGCAACCTACAGGACAGAGGGGTCAGGGTCATGTGACAAAAGGCACCCAGAACAAACAAAAAGGGTAACCGAAAATCGAAAAACATCCAGCATATAGAGCCAAATGGCAGCTATAAATCAGCGGAAGAACCGACAATTCATTTCTGCTAACGGCAGCAAAAAAAAAAAAAAAAAAAAAAGAGGGTGCTGGGTTTATGAATGGCTTCACTGGCTATCACACTGGCTTCACTGGCTATCATTACTGACCACAGTAATGACAGCCCGCTTCTTCCTGCATCCGCGGCTCATTCTCGGCCGCCTCCATTGAAGCGACGCCATTGACACAACAGATCACTATATTCATTTGGTGAACGCCGAAATTACCGGTCTGAGTAAAGGACGATCAAAAGAGGTCAGGCACAAGGCTGTGCACTCTGTGAGCTCTGCTTCTTCCTGTAAACAGTATGCTAACCTTCAGAGATGATTTGTAGGAATGGTATTTACCACTGCTATAAAAAATACCACCACCCCACTGTATATCTATCAAATGCAGATGTTCTCTTTCTGTAGAGGACATTGGGGACTGAAAGCAACCTGGCCTTGTTCAGCTTTAACGGGACAATGGATGCTGGCAGCCCGAAGCTGCTCAGCCAGATGTTTTTATATTTTTATCATTTGATTTGCAATCACGGTATTTATGACAAAAATATTCAGGACCACAGCAATCAAAGAGAATTTTCAGATGTATCACGCTGCTCTTAACATCATTATAAGTCATATTTGATATGTTATTCATTAACCTAGATCCTCGACCATGTTGCAGGAATTAAAACATCAGAGAACAGGCGAAAACGTAAGCGGAACGGAGAAATCAGTCCTGGTCACGTTTCCATTAAAACACGAACCCGGATTCCGGCAGCCTGTTCTGTAGGATGTGAGAGTGGACTGACCTCTCCCCAATGGGTTGGATACTGGAAATGGTCACTTCAGTGTCTTTGGTGTCCTCTTTCTCCAGGGTCCAGGAGGAGAAGGAGGAGCCACTGTCTGTGTCCCAGCGCGAAGCGAAGGTGTCTCCTGACATGAATGGGTTGTCCTTGTACCTATAAAAATTACACAAGGCCTCAGGCATATCCCGGGACCATTAACAACTGCCAGAAAAACGGCGGTTTCCTGACACTTGAGGGTGACACCAATTACGGGCAGCAATAGTCAAATTCTATCCGCTCATCAGTAAACAATGCCCTTCCCGACTTACTTTGGGGGCCCAGCAGTGAATCCTGGCTCATCAAACATATCCAGCTTGGAGCAGGTAGATGGTTTTACTCCAACAGGGGTCTCCTGTTCGATCAGCTGCATCTCTGACATCACAGAATGGGACACAGCACTGCAACACACAGATTAGAAGGTATCATAAGGTACCACAGAAACGCCACGGTGCCCTGGAACGTGACGCCACTGCGGTCAGGGCCCCACCTCCTGTTCCCGAAGCCCATCCCCAGCCTCTCCGCCTGCTCCCTCTTCTTCCCCTCCAAGCTCTGAAGCTTCTTCTCCTCCATTTTCCTGTCGATCTGGAGCTCTTTATATGCCAGGCGCATGGAAGCCACACTGCACACACAGATGCAGGGTATGTGTCACACGCCCAGTCACTACAGCAAAGTTTAATTAACATCAGACTACAGCCATCCGGGTTCTATTCACTTCATCTGCGGACTTATTATCGCTACTGAGAAATGATGCCTTAATGTCATTCGTGCAAGTATGAGTACAGGTAGAATGTATTTCAGACAAACACACACAGAGGTATAAGCAAAGCTTGAGGTCCAAGTACAGGGTCAGCCATTTATCCACAGTTCATCATTCAAAGTTTGGCCTTGCTTAAAGGCCCAATGGGGACGTCTATCTGCTTGCCCCGGGACTTGAACCTTCGACTTTCTGATCATACAGTTCTAACCCACTGAGCCACACGCCACCCCCCGGCTGGACCACGCTGCCCCCAGGGCACCAGCACAGCCGCTCACATGGACTCCTCGGCCTGCTTCTTGGCCTCGGCGACCTGCTCCTCCCTCAGTTTCTCAGCCACTTGGGCCTGTTTCTCCACCTCGGTGAAGCTCCTGCTGCTCACTTTCTGGGCTCCGAGGCCTTTCTTAGCACCAAGCTTAAGGGGGATAAAATAAAAGGATAAATAAATAAGCCCCTCTGAGACAGGATTCCCCATGGAATTCCCTGCAAAAAGCACTCATACGTCCTCTGCTGTTTCCAAGACAATTACTGTAATGTGTTCTTCCGGTTCCTGTGAGGTTCACGCATCCAGAGAAGCATCCAATTCTAATTCAGGGTCTCATTCAGTCAGACTCATATGAGTAAGCAGGTAGACGGCGATCTGACCTGCAACACTAAACTTTACAGCAAAGTAATTACATAATGAATGAGGTCTTGTTACGTGACATCATTACCCCTTTTTTGGCCACTGCAGGCTTCTTCTTCCCAATAATAGACGACTTTACATCTAAAACAAAAACACAAGTAAACGCATCAAAGCCCTGAAAGGTTCAGGTAAAAGTGAAGATGAAAGGCGACATGAAAATGACAGAGTGGAGCTTAGAGACTAAAGCTGATCCCGTGTCCCCAGGGCACCGCTCTCGGTGCCAATACCTGAGGGCTTCGGTGACATCAGCTGCCCATAAGAAACCGCTGAAGCTTCATGCTACAGCATTAGCAAGCAGTCAGGTCCACCTTTACAAAGATGCTTCATCTGTAACCTAAAGGCTCCTGAAATGCTACCGGATAAATGATTGTAAGTGAATCTGTGACCTAGGTAGACAGAGTCAGTCCTGCTACAACGCGTGACATCACCGCGAATCTGTTCTAACGGTACTGACGTATTAGTACCCAAGTCCAATGCAACTCGAAATCGCTTTTGTCTTCGCTCAATTTTCAGTCTGAGAAATGCACTACACGAACGATAATGCAATATGGTCTTAGTGAGAAAGACCACTCGCACGCAAAATCAGCTATCCAAGTGAACGATAGTTATGTCCGATTCATGCACAAATTTGTCTTTCAGACTGGTTCTTTTCAGTGAACCGGTTTCCATCAAACCTAAAACAATGACATTTTTTGGACATCCACATAATGTCTTAGATTCTAAAAATATTTGACAAATCATCACACAAAAACCTTTTTTCATTCACTCACATTTACTTTTCGTTGTCTGTCTGTAGCCATGTTGCCTTCACTGCCCATCCCAGTACCATAATATTTACGCTGTCTGCGTGCCCCACCGCATAGCGGCCGGGGATCACCACTCCCGACTCTCCGTAATCGATAAGTTAGCAGGGTCAGCACGCTCAGTTGAAGCACTAGATAGGCAATTCTCGTGGGACGCACAATAGCAATAGCAAAGGTTGATGATATTTATTCATGTATTATTTATTTAAAATGCATAATGCATATAAATACATCATTAGCCACTATTAATGTTTTTTTTTTTATTTCGTTTTGGTGTTTGAGTTACTAAGTTTTGGAGTCTCATTCCCTTAGCCCTATTGTTTGCCCTGGACAGGTCGATTTTAGTACATAATTCTAGTGAATGCGAGGCTTTTCAGGAACACAATAGTTGCATTACAGCAGGACTGATTATATTAATCAATTATTACTCTAATTGTCACTGAAATTTTACTTAGACAGGTGACATTTCGGTATCAATGTTCGGTAAAAATCAAGACATCGGCATCGGTCCGATGTGTCAATCTTGGTCGATATTGCTTGCTGATATTTAGACTTCAGTCAATATTCAAAGTGAGCGGCACTAGAGAAAAAGATGCAACTATTAACATAATGGAGGTGACTGCATTGGATGGTCAGCCATTTTCCACAATGGAGGATGAGGAATAGATTTAGGCTCATTCGTCACTTAGAACCAGGTTCTCTAGTGTCCCAAATCAGTGCTGCTTGACTGATACTTGCACTAAACTACGTGGTTGTTACACTAACAAGATCTTAAGAAATAAAACCACTAACATCAATTTCACTACAAATTTGTGGAGCTCAGAGGTTAGTCAGTTATAAATTATACAAAAATATATCCTTACTGGTGTCGGCCAAAATTTCCACATCGGTGCACCAATACTCACATTGAATTTTTTTTTATAATCATAAAACAAATTCAGTGCTGTGAGCTTGGGAAAGTTACAGCCACAGGCACATAACTAGCATATCCAGGTGGACGAAAACAGCCGTCGAGGCAGAAAGGCTACAGCGCAATCCTGACGTTAAGAGCGCGTTTAGTAAAGTCTACGGCGTGGCAAAGTCAGCGGGATCAGCTGGAGCGGCTGGTTAGCAACGAAATGAGTGCATCAAACTCCAGTAAAGAGTCAAACAAGCACAGGGAACTGCCCAGTATCCAGCCAGCCACTGAGCCCCACAAGCAGCTTCGCAGGTCGGGTCACCTTCGGAAGGCTGCGGCTGATCGGACGACAAGCGCATTGAGTCCTCTACATGACAGAAAACACAGCTGTTACAGTACGCTCACCCCGCTGGAGTCACTTGTTTATTACAGACACTAGTTCCATCACATAACAGCTTAATGACAGCAGCTTCGACGAGGGGGTGGGGTTGTTAAACATTCACATTCATTTCCTCACGAACCGAAAATCCAGAAAGAGACTTTGGCATCTGATGAATACTTAGCTAGTTTGTGTCTGTTAGCTTAGTGGATGGAAGATGATTTTGAACAGATCTGTGAATAGAGGGTCTTCCATATCGATAGCAGTATATATTACAGTGGGTCAAGAAGATGGCAGTGAGGGCATGATGTTCACACATTATAACTGAATGGGGGGAGATGATGCCCCGTGGACCTAACTTACCAAGTACAGCTTTAGGAGATGTACTGAGGCCCTCGATGCTCGGGCCTTCTTCTTGATCTAAAAAAAAAAATAATAATTTTAACCAATTAATCCTAATTTTCACCGATTTCATAAAACATGCATGGTCATAATGTTGTTGGCCAATGTACTTCTAACATTTGCATTAGGTGAAACACTCATGAAACCAGAAGCGCACACACCAGCACTGACTTTAGCCGACTCCTTGGACGACGACTCCACCGCCTGGGGTGTGAGCGCTCCGTTTTGTTCCTGCAGGTTTTGGCCCTGCATGTCCCAGCTGTTCACAGGCTGCAATGCACATTTTTTTTAAAACATTATATTTATTTTTAGCAGATATTTTTTACACAAAGCGACACACACATTTCTTTTTGAGACAGTATGGTTAGACAGTCCTTGGAGCAAATTGAGCCTGGCTCAAGGGCCCAGTCGAGAAACCACTATGCCGAAGTTGGGATTTGAACCGGCAACCTTCCAACCACCAGGCACAGCATCCAAACATGTTAAGCCATAAACTGCCCACATAAAGACTTTAGAGACGGAGTTTCCAATCTCCATCCAGGGACATCAATGTGTTTACTTAGCAGACACTTTCATCCAAAGTAACATACAGTTGAGAAAGAATGGCCAGCTAGGCCCGGAAGCCACTGGGGTAGAGGGTCTTGCCTCACCAGAGGAGTTGAACTGCAATCCTCCTGATCACAGGCACAAAGTCTTATGTACTGAGCCACAAAACTTCCATGGGGTAAGGTTACACATAATCTTCTTATCACAGGGGCTTAAAATCAGTGAACTTATCTTCTACAAAAGTGGCTTTTGACTAAGCAGATTAATTAGACTGTAGACAAGACACAGGAGCTACGATCGAGGTGTTAATAACATATAAACACATGCTTTAATATTATAAATGTTTTAATTTTCTATGATTCAAAAGTTTGCCATTGAGTACTAAACACCGGAAAATGAAAATGCAACCTGCATAAGCACAGACTGTGCTGCTTAAGGGATGCTGTTCCATGGAAACAACCTACTTTCTAACTGCCTACAGATTTCAGCCAGTATTATTGAGGGTGAAGATGCCACAAACCACGCCTGACTAGGCAGAATCATAGCGAGTTCTAAAACTTGCTGGAAAAGACGTACCTGACTGTGTTCGGCAAAGAAATCTGGATCTTTCTTTTCGGTGGCAGCAGACTGGGTGCTCCCTGACGCCTCGATCCACAGCTGAAGACACAGCATAACGATTGATAGATATAATTTCATAATTGCGAAAAACGAAGCAGACACGCTATTCGATGTACAGGTAGGACACGATGGACTCATGGGGTCCAACGATTTAAATCTGCAGTGCCTGGAGAAGGTCTAGTATCGGAAGTCAGAACCGATGGACTCACATCAGTACCGTACTTGGCCAGGGCGGCGTTGGCCAGCTGTCGGATCTTCTCGCGGTACATCTGAGCCGCTCTGCTGTTATACTTAGCATTGGTATCGCTGGTCGCGCAGCCATGTTGACGGAAAAAGGCAGTCTTTAACCCAGAGAGAGAGACAGAGGCATACTGTTGACCACAGGTGCTTTACTCATACAATCGCTACTTCAAACTGCAATCAGCATTTGGAACATATATTGAGGCCCAAGTGACATAATACCGATTTTAAATAGCCCGAAATTACAATAACTTACAATATAGGTGAAAAATCATTTGATGTGGTTAAAAATTACACGCCAATAGACGTAAACAGTGTTTTACTGCCTAATGTAACATGATTCATTTCTCATACTTAAATAGCAGAAAGTCACTAAGTCTTAAAATACAAACACAAAACAAGCCGCTTACAGTTAAGCTTTAAAAAAAAAAAAAAAAAAAAAAATCAAACAATGCTGACCTCTCAAAAAAAGAGCCATTTATCTTACAAATGGACTGTTCTTGCATACATACACAAAAACAAAATTACACTCCATGCCAAAGTTTTTGTGTGGTATTCTAGTGCGACATCAAGCAGGGAGCACTCCTCTCACATAAAGACAACTTATGCAAATTTGGACACTTGTACATATCTTTTAATACTGAAGGAGTCATATGTCTGTAGGTAAATGTACACTATTTTCATATATTGAATTTGCGCTCTATAGTACAGATTATTAGTATATTTTTGGCTTATGTGTTTTTTTTTAGTATGGGAAGGTAAATCTGAATTGCGTGAAATTTGACTTACATAAAAGTTTGAGGAACAGATTACTTACTTCATTCAAGAACTGTATTCGGGATACATAGACTAAAATTTTTACTATACTACAGCTAATGCACTGGGCAAACTGCCACCCCAGTGGCTCCATAACAGCACTCACCGCACTGGCATTTCCTCCAACCTGCATGCATCTCAGCTGAAACCAATTCCAGTTGGAATCCAGTTCTGTAGATCTGAGAACACAGCGAGCAACCGGTCAACCGCAGTTACCAGTAAGGCGCACAGACGTAAAATGCCTGCGGACAGCAAGCCTTCTGGGAGGCAAGGTGGGTACCTGACAAAGCTAAGGTGCACTCCCAACGAGCGGTGGCTGCCGGAGCAGTCGATACAGAGGAAAACTCCATATGGTATACTCGCCCAGCTAGGATTTTTAGCAGCACAATCAAAGCAGGCCTAGGATGTAATGAAAAAGAAACATATTTATGCACGTGAAAATAAATCGTCTGCAAAATCCTTAAGTAACAGATCTGTGATCCATCTTTCCATTTATATTTAGCACTTTATATACTTATCAGATATTCTCAGTTCATATCTATCGATGCACACGTCAAGATATAAAATAATACAGATAGACGACTAACGATTAAAATATAATTGTACATGAAATTCAATACTGTAAAATGCCAGACTGGCAAGATAGCTTTATTTGAAAAAACAAGCTATTCAGTAGAACGGGAGATTTATGTCAAAGATCAGCCGCGTTAATAGCGTTAGACGGGCTTCAAATATGTCTAATGCGACATCGAAAGTTGTGATCGAGTCTGGCGAACAGAAAAAAGATGATGCTGAAACGCGACAAAATTACATGTTAATATCGGATCGGTTATACGCGGAGTATTAATCGGCTGGCCTGAAAGGCAAGCAGCAGTGTGTTGCGTAAGCATGCCTCACAATGAAAATCGATCCAAGCTCAGGTGTCGCTTGGACCTCTACTTAAGCGGGGTAATCCTAAATGAACAACTCGGCCGCGATTTCTTTCAAATCGACAATACGACCCGTTTATAAACTTCTATAAAACGGAAAACGGTAACACGTCTTAGCGCAGGTTACGAAAACAAGCGATGGCGGACCTGACCCGGTCAGGGATCCAGCTGCGAGGCTCCACAGCGCACTGAGCCCACGATCAAAGCACCAAAACATCTCCTTTACCCGTTAGAAACGACTCGGGTTTTTCGACGACAAATCAAATGTGTTTGGGTAATGGCAAGACGTGGCTTATACGAAGAGGGCCACGAAACGCTTCTTTCATCAGTAAGGGTGACCGTAACATGGTGGCTGCGTTTCTGCCGGGTAAGACTAAACGCAAGCAAGTCCGCCGAAATAGGTGAATAAAGCTAGAGGTTTACGGGAAGTCGCGGGAGAGCAGACGTGGCTTCGCCCACAGAAACGCGTAGATGGGTGGGTGGCTAAACCGCTAGCGGGCTAACAGGCTAGCGCTCGCTCCGGCACCAGCTGCCGGCTTACGGAGAGAAGTCTCGGAAAACACGCCAAACCCGAACTCGTTACTATTCAGACACAATTCCGTGCGGGCCAACTGCCACCATTCCTCATACTTAACTTCTTATATCTTTTACCTTATTTGTAGGAATGGACCTCAGCCTTTTAAAAATGGTCAGAATCTCAGTCTTGTTCGGCTCTGACGCCATCTTGCCAGTTTTCAGCAATACTAGGAACTACAGCGCCTCGTATGGCGCAAAAAGCACCGCTCGCCGGCGATCGAGTTTCAAGGACACGCCTATATCCTGTATTGATATTTGGAGTTTACATGAGCATATATTCTGTACAAATAGTTTTTAGCCTGCATGACCAGTTACATGTATTTAGCAGTTTTATTAACTTGTAAATAGTCTATAGAGTTTGCATACCACCCCAATGCTTTTGATGAAGCTTATTTTAGTTTTATAATGGAATAATATAGATTTGCCGTAAGATTTCTTGCGTGAGCGTGAAAGTCGGGAAGCCTGAGTGTCACGCCAGATGGGTGAGAGTTGGCAACCCTGCTACATATTTATAAACGTATTTTAAGTTGTTAATCCTTTTTTGAAATGAGGTAAACACACGTAAATTTGGTTGTGTATTTTTAGCCTGTGAACAGTAGATGTTTACCATACTGTAATGAAAAAATCTTTAACTGGATTTAAAAAATGAAAATTAAAAACTTGAATCAATAGACCTTTCATAAAATAATGATGATAAAAGAATATCAAATGTTCAATGTTTAGCTATTAATAGTGTGTTATCTATTGTTAGTTTATTACCATGTAGTCATATAGAAAGAAATAAATGCACAAGCCACTTGCACATATATTGAGTTTTATTTTGGATCCAGAGCAGATAAAAGTAGGATTTTGTTTAAGCCTCTGATTTGTATATTCAATTTCTTGTCATTCTGAGTCACGGTTTTTCCTGCAGTCGTGGTTTTTTCAAATATTGTTCTGTTTGGGGAAAAGAATACATTCACTTGACATTTGTAATAATTCACCACGTAAGGTTTTAAAATAGGCTTACTCATTGGCTAAATGCCCTTTTGAGGTCTATAGTCTATTGAATTTCCTCAAGTGCCTCTGGATTTTATGTAGCTGTTCCATGGACACAAATAACCCCCCTGCTGTATCCCTTTTCTTAGGAAACAGACTTTTCTCAGCATTCCAAAGGAAGCCATACTTACTGCATTGGTATAACTTGTTGGTTCTAATAATGTCATTTTGACTAATTTTTTTTGGCTTCCTCAGTTGATACATTGCTGTCTGGAATCGGGCGGATCGTTTCATGACCATTTTTGGAGAAGGCAAATCTGGAACCACACAACATTATTACATTACTTTATTCAGTTTATTGCTGGATATTTTCATGTGTTTTTCCATGAATATATTATAAATATATTTTTCCTGTCTGGGATTTGGGCAGATGGTTTCCTGACCATTTTTGGTCTAGATATATTTTTTTCTACCAATACATTCGCCATATTTAATAGATGTTCAGTTCAGTGATACAAAAAACACTCTAGTTATTTGTTAGTTTGGTTCAACATTAAGAATTTTTTAATTTACTGACCTATCATTCTGCATGACAGATTTGTAATCATTATTAATTGTTGATTGTTGGCTGGAAGAACATTGAAAAAATGTACAGCGTTTTTTTTTTTTATAAAAAAAAAAAAGATGGAGAGAAATAAAAAATCAGGGTCTCAGTTTAGTGTGAAAAGTTCAGAGTCTGTATGGCCAAGGGAAGAAATGCAATAGAAAAGTCTGTCATTTTAATTTAAATGAAGAATCACCTAATTGCTGTTGTGATTCTGAGCTGGAAATAGAGTCACAAGATTACTACTATTATGTTTAATTATATTATAATTTTCTGTAATAAAAAGTTTCCAGAATTGTTCCCCACATAATAAAAAAAGTGTTTTCTTAAGCTATTCATCATCTCTTCAAATGAAGTAAGCGCGTGTAAATTGGCTTGTAAAATTCTCTAAATTCATCACTTAATTTATCTAAATGAAAACATAAACCATCTGAGTTTTTGCTTAAAAATGGTACTTTTTACACACACTGTTTGGTGTTTGTTTTGTAGTAAAGCCCCTTTGTCCTGGACCTCGCTAGTGGGCCATCGATCATGACCCATCATGAAAACTGTCAGAAAATAACAGAGTGAACTTGGGGAACATTATGTGTGCATATATATCTATATATACAAGTCTGGAAATTTAGAGACCAGGTCAGGTTAGGTTGGGGAGCACGTGCTGATGTAATGTGTTGCCGCACCCACTACATGGCGAAACTCCTCGGGATCTCTGCCAGCGATTCCCCCAAGCAGACACACGGTCCAGTCCCACCCCCCGGAAATGGCCGTCCATTTGCCGCAGCCAGGTGTTACTTGGGCATCCCCTCGGCCTGGTCCAGCCGCTCGGGTCTTCAGCAGTGAGGATCCTGCGAGTCGGATCACCCTCAGGGAATCGCGCCACACGCTCATTGTGCCGTAACTGACGCTCCCTCACAATGCAGGTAATGCGCATGTCAGGACTCTTCTAGCAACCACTCATTCAACACAAAGTCAATCCAGCAGTACCCAAGGATTCTCCGAAGAGACACAGTACCGAAGGAGTCCAGTCTTCGTCTCAGCTCATTGGATAGGGTCCATGTCACACAGCCATACAGCAAGACCGGGAGCACCAGGACTCTAAAGATTTGGGCCTTTGTCTTCTTGCAAAGATATCTGGAGCACCATATACCCCTTTCCAGCGACCTCATGACCCCCCATGCTCTCCCAATCCGTCTGTTGACTTCACAGGAAGAGTCACCAGAGACATGAATGTCGTTGTCAAGGTAAGCGAATCTCTCGATGAGGTCGACATTCTCCCCGCAGACAGATGAACTATTGATGACTGTGCCTAAGAAGTCATTAAAGGCCTGGATCTTGTTTTTATCCAGGACACCCGCAATCCCAGACACTCAGACTCCTCATTCTGGAGGAGAGCCCCAATCAGAGCCTCCATTGACTCTCCTAAAATCACAGCATCATTAGCAAAGTCAAGATCAGTAAATCTTTCACCAACAGGTAGCCCACAACCGCTGGACCCCACGAACCTGCCCAACACTCAGTCCATACAAGCGTTAAACAGAGTACAAGCAGTTTCTCATTAATGAAGGGTTTCTTCCTTGCTTTATGGATCTTCAGCCCTGCTTCTAGGAGGCTGATAAGAACTCTCCTAGCAGTGCACTTCACACCTGCACTTAATGTTTCCCATTCCTTTTGAAGGTCACTTGATGTCATCCTCCGATTCATGAGAAACTGTCAGATGAATTAACAGTCATCTCTGACATTAGAAAATTACTTCTGCCCTCTTCATTTTTCCAGAGCTGTATTTGCACACGTCTTAAGGCTTTGAGGTTGAATTCTTCTGTAATTGTATTTAATGATCCATCATGGGGTAAACTCTCTTTTCAACTTCCCCATCTTACGTTCCATGACATGCATGTGGGTGAGAACAAGCCTAGCAGTGAAGGGCAGTCACACCCACTGTGCTGTAGGGTTAACAGCCCACGCACCCGATTATTCGGCCAAAGCCAGGCTCAAACTGGCAACCTTCCAATCACAGGTACAGCGGCTTTGCTCGGTGAGCCACATGCTGTCTCTATTTGGTCATATTTAAATGAAACCATAATACGAGGCCAACAGCTATATGAAAACTGAAAAGAAAAGTATAAAAACTAAAGATCCATCCATCAAAATTCAAGCCACTTATGATGTTCAGGAGGGCAGGGATCCATAAAACTAACAAGATCCAAACATTTTCTGAGACCATTTGTCCAATTCGGGGTCAGATTACAGAGCCTATCTCAGAAGCTATGAGCAAGCAAGGGATGGGACACCAACCCATCACAGGGTGCAGTCACACATATACCATTCAGTCACAGTCCCTCAGCTTCAGTGTGTTTTTGGACTGTGGGGGCGGGGAACCAGAGCACATGGAGGAAACCCCACGACAACATGGGGAGAAGATGCGAACTCCACACACACAGAATCCCGGCAGAGACTCGAACCCGGGTCCTACCAGTGTGAAAGGACAGCGCTAATGACTGCACCACCATGCCACCTCTGACTGATTAAACTTAAAGATCAAAAACGTTCATGAGTTGCTTTATTATAGTTATGGAAATTAATGCACAGCACATCTGCATATATGCATTTTTATTTTTGATGCAAAGTAGTTAAATTCCAGATTCATCTGCAATTCATTCTTCAACTTTGTAGTTTCATTCTTTGCCATTTTGATGGTACTGCAGTCATGGGTTTTTCACATATCGTTCTGTTGGGGGAAAAGAATACATTCACTTTAACACAACGAGCCATCCATACATCCATTTTCCATGCCCCCTTGTCCTATGCAGGGTCGTGGGGGGGTCCAGAGCCTATCCAGGAAGCTATGGGCACAAGGCAGGGAACAACCCAGGATGCGCGACAACCCATCACACACTATTAATTATTTACATCTTAATTCATGTGTCCATGGGCACATTTAATCCCCTGCATCTGTCTCTTTTCTTATATTAAAATAAAAATCTTTCAGCAGAAAACCAGAAACACACTTTTCTTAGCATGCTGAGGAAGGCCATACTTACTGCATTGGTACAGTTTGTTGATTCTATCAATGTCGTTTTGACTCATTTGTGTGGCTCTCCCGATTGATACATTGCTGTCCGGAATCGGGCGGATGGTTTCCTTACCATTTCTGGAGAAGGCAAATCTGGAACCACAAACATCGTTAGATTACTTAATCCAGTTTACTGTTATTTCATGTGTTTTTATATTAATACATTACAAATATTTTCTGATCGTTGCTCAGTGATAAAAGTCTTGTATTAATTACTTGGTTCAACATTGAGAAAGAATTTACTTACCTCCCATACTGCATGACAGAATTATAATCATATGGAGTCCCCAGGTTGTTGGTTTGAACCCTCCTGAAATTATGTTCCTGTGCTAGCATTTATAAAAAGACAGAAAAAGAAATGAGGGCACAGTCACAGTAGCTGTGCCCCTGTGAATAACTATTCATCTGTAACAAACTGGTAGGATACGGTTTAACAGTTCAAAACATCCAATGAAAGCTAATTCATGTAGTGTATCAGCTTAATTATGAGGCTGAATTTTGTCCAAAACGTTATTTTTGTTAAATACAGTGGTTCAAAGGAAAGAAAATCGTGGAGACGCACCGCGGATGACGTTCTCGTACAAGATGCGCACGTGCTGATCGCGATCGCTGCGATTCTGCTCGTGGTGGAAACCCAGCGCGTGAATTAATTCGTGTTGCACAATTCCGAAGAAGACGCAACCCGATCGACTCAAAGAGACATCCTGTGGACCACCACGGCGCCCAATAAACGAATAACATCTGAGCCACAAACAAAATACAAAAAAATGCAAAGAGTTATATATTTTTACTTCCAAATGGCTTGCATTTGTATATGAAAATTAAGTCAACATATTGATAAATCAAAATATACATAATGTTTGGATGCACACATCTTCCCGGTTCAGAATGGGTTACAAATTAACAATGATAAGCTTATCAAATTCGTGCACGTACCCGCCAAGGGACCGGATATTCAAGTAGTCTCTATCACTGCTCCGTTGTCGGAAGCGAATACAAGTGGAGGTAGAAAAGGACTGCAGCGCTTGCTGAATGACACTCCTTTCACGAGATGCTAAGAGATACCCACAATCAATTTAAGAGAAATAGAAACCAAATGCTCACAGCAATTACTACTGGGATGTTATGGGGCATTAGCTCAGTTGGGGGGGGGGGGGTAAGAAGTGTGAAATGGATATGCGACAGAAATGTAGCACTGCCTTAACAAAACGACAATGATAATTTTTACAGGAAGACATGGAAATAACATGGGTCACGTACAATACTGATTGGAGATGACGTAGGGGATGTAAACGTTTCCGTCAGAATTCTTTTGCCATTTGCAGCCGCGACTCGTGCAGGGATCTGCATTCTGAAGGCCAGTGGGGGTGGCAACATCCCCAAACTTCACAATGGGTTCATCCAGGTCTTTTCCTTAAAAACACAACATTCAGAGGTAATCAATGCATGTATTTTAAACTTTGAAGAAAACAGTGTAGAATATGTCTGTTACATCATTGTAAATATGTATGTAAGATGTGGATTCATATTTCACATTCCACCAATACTTTTATTTGGGTTTTTTTCTCCTGATTTTTTTGGCTGTGACTTTGGATAATCAAATCTAATTTAAAATAATCATACAGAGAGAATAACAGTTTAAATATATATTTTTAAATCATACCGAGGTTCTTGTTTGCTTTTTCAATCAATGTTGAAAGAGTAAATTCATCGTCCTCTGAAATGTTCACTGTTGAAGAAAATCATTGTAATTAATATTACCAGGTTGGTAAAAAGATCAGTAATAAACAATCACAACAGCTACTTCTTGAATTCTCAGTTTATTCTTATAAATTACTCAGTTAATTTAACACCTAATTCACATGACTTTGAATAATTGAGTAGTCCATAAAAAGATTATCAAAAATGAATAGTACATGGAATATAGACTCTTACTGAATGAGGTGAGAAGAATTAGACCAGCTTACCGTGTTTTGCATGCCTAATTTCCTCATATGGAACTTGCTGTATGTAAACATATAGGAAAAATAACGGTTAAATATCAAAGACAGACGTAGCAACAACTAGACAATTGGCTGCAAAAAAAGAATTTGATATATTTGAAAATGTGAAAAACTTGTGAACTAATTTTGAAAAGAAGTTGAATTTCCAATGGGCTCCAGGCCATTTACTGGGAAAGTCATTTTGAGAGTTATAATCGATAGTTTTCTCTGTTTTTAGTTTGGGAAGAAACAATAAACCCTCGTTTTTTAAGGAGGACATGATGTCAACACAAATAAGAAGATACAGGGATAAACATATTTGGCCTTACTCTGATCACGTAGCAGTTCACCACTACAAGTGCTGCAAATAGCAAGGTGACTCCAGCGACCGACGGCATGGTGAATAGGCTGTGCGCATCCAAATCATGAAAATGCAGGACAGCCCAGGGTTTATATAGACTGACAGACACTGAATTCCTTACAAAAACAGAAGTGTTGAAAAGTTGCAAAATTTTGTGGCTAAACATTTAGCTGAAAACATTTCAGATAAAATGCCATGAAGATTTCCTGTTATGTCACATTTTCACGTGATAAATGACAAAATAGTTGACAAGAGGGAAAGAGATCAGAATTAATATTTACACGTATAAAACATCTGCAAAGCCAGTTGTTTGAAAAGTAGTTTATATAAATATATAAATACATGCACTTTCCACTAAGGCACTTAAAGTGACGCATCTTAAGCTTTTGGTATAGGAATGGCAAAGGTGTTTGGAACTTCGGGGCCTTTAGATGAACCACTTAGAACCTTTGATGTTGAGATATGTTACTAATAATGTGGGTGGTATGAGTCTCAGTGAGTTAGGCTGTTGTGTCTGTGATCAGAAGGTCATTGGTTCAAATCCCAGGGTCAGCAGAGTGATGTCACCATTAGGTCCCTGAGAAAGGCCCTTAGCCCCCGATTGGTTAAGAGACTGGGTGACTCTGCTTTCTCAATGAATGCATGTTGCTTTATATAAAACCATCTGCTAAAGAAATAAAAAATGTTAGAAAAAACAAAACTAGTAGAACAGATAAGATTGTTTCCAGTCACACCTCCTCCATGTCATCTTGACCCTTGATTTAAATGGGCATGGATATTGGCTGCATTTGTGTACCTTGACAAATTTTATCTGTAGGTGTGGTGGGGCGGCAACCACCATGTTGTTTTTGCAGCTAGATATTTCCTTTTTATTAAGTTAGTGATCCCTGCTTGTAAGTGTGGGATTTGATTGCTTAACTAGAGATGAGCTGGGTCCTTTGTCTTTGCACTACGCCAGTGATTCCCAACCTGACCTTTGGGGACCCCCAGCCATTCCACGTTTTCACTCACTCGTTCGTTACACTTGAAGTTAGACCTGTACAAAATCACTTTGCCCAATGGCATACAGTTTTTCAAAGTAACGCTACTTTTCAAGCAAAGAATTACCCTATAAACTCTTGTTATTATTTCAACTCACTTAGCAGACGTGTTTATCTGAGGTAACATACAGAGGTTTTTTCTGATCTTACTTTGTGGCAATGGGGTCAGATAATCTACAATGCAATTGCTTAACTATGAAACCACTAAGGCGATATGAGATTTGAATCAGTGACCTTCTGATCACAGACACAGTGAACCACACATTATTCCCATACTAGCTACTCACCAACATAATCCTTGGTCCTTGGTTTAAACACACATTAAACACACATGGCTATTGGTTGAAAGAATGAATATAGATTTCTCTAACAGTTATCTATAAGTGTGGTGTGATGAGGCACATAATGTTTTTGCAGCTAGATAGTTCCTCATCACTCAGACACTTATTCCAATCTGTAAAATTTGGATTTGATTCCCCAAATGTGGGTGAGTTGGGTTCTTTTTCTTTGCACTACCAACAATCGACCATAACATTAAGACCACTGACAGGTGAAGCGAATAACATTGATTATCTCATTATAATGGCACCTATCAATCATATTAGGCAGGAAAACAGTCAGTTCTTGAAGTCGATGTATTGGAAGCAGGAAAAATTGTAAGAATCTGTGTGACTTTGGCCAAATTATGATTGCTAGATGATTGGGTCATGGCAGCTCCAGGATGGGGAGTTCCTCATATGCAGTGGTCAGTACCTATCAAAGATGGTCCAAAGAAGGCCAACCAGTGAACCAGTGACGAGGTCACGGGTGCCCAAAGTTCACTGATGTGCATGGGGAGTGAAGGCCAGCCCATCTGGTCCAATCCCACTGGAGAGCTTGTATGGCTGGCTATGATAGAAAGGTGTGAGAACACACAGTGCATCGCATCTTGCTGCATGTGGGGCTGCCTAGCTGCAGGTCGGTCAGAGTGCCCATGCTGACCCCTGTCCACCTTCTGAAAGCACGTACAATGGGCATTGTGAGCATCAGAACTGGACCATGGGGCAATGGAAGAAGGTGGTCTGGTCTGGTGAGTCACGGTTTCTGTTATACTGTGAGAAGGAGGCAAGACAGTGGAGGCAGTGTGATGCTCTGGGAAATGTTCTGCTGGGAAACCTTGGGCCCTGACATTCATGTGGATGTTACTTTGACATATATCACCTGCCTAAACATTGTTGCAGACCAAGTCCACCCCTTCATGGCAATGGTACTTCCCAGTGGCAGTGGTCTCTTTCAGCTGGATAATGTGTCATGCCACACTGCAAAAACTGTGAAGGATTAATTTGTGGATCACGAAAAACAGTTCAAGGTCTTGACTCGGTTTCCAAATGTGATGTGCTGGACACACAAGTCTGATCCATGGAGGCCCCATCTCACAGCTTGCAGGACCTAAAGGGTCTTCTGCTAATGTCTTGGTGCTGAATACCACAGGACACCTTCAGAAGTCTTGTGGATTCCATGCATTAATAGGTCATTGCTGTTTTGGCAACACAAGGGGGACTTACGCAAAATTAGGCAGGTGGTTTTAATGTTATGGCTGATCAGTGTGTGTCTAAACTGCAGCAGTCACTTACAGCTGCAGGCCCAGAGCAGTTTTTGGGTAGATCGAGAAAAGACACCTTACTTTGTACTTTGCAAGAAAAAAACTTTAAAATATTTCAGTTATTTCTTGCTGCACCTATGTTGCCTCAGACTAGAAATGGAACCTGAAGAGAGACAAAGACAATCCTCCTCTCCTGGAGTCTCCAGGCAGACGTTGTCTGTCCCATGCTGACCCCTGTCCACTCCAAGGAAGGCTCCACCCAAGTCATATAAGGAAGGCTCTGCCCAAGTCATGCTATGTATTTGCTAAATTTTTGCATAAATAACTATATAAAATGTAAAATGTGCATGACTGATTTACTCATGTATGCATGCATAGCATTGTGAAACATTGTCGGCTCTCAGTGCTTGGTGATTGTTTTGAAATATGCATGAAATACCAGTAACTTTTGCAATTGTTGGTTGGAATGCATTGCATGTCTTGAGCATATATAAAGATGTCTTATCAAATTTAGGAAACGGCTGTTAGTCAATACCAACGACAACTTAAGTCAAAAATACAGCAACAATGAATTGCCATCTACTCTAGCACAAACGCACAGACAGAGGCACGGGGCTGAGAAAAGGGTTAACTACAGTAAACAAACACACAAATACTTTTATTATATGGCAAAAAAAATGGACGAGCATCACATAGATGGCTGTGAAACTCAAACCCCCAGAATAATTTCAAAGTATGTGTCTGATTTCTATGGTAAACTATATTTTCTGAAATCCTTACATAAACCCATAGATAAAGAATCTAAAGCTATTTGCAATCAATTTCCATTCTTGAAATTAAAAAAGCTATCAGTGACTGAAACTGAATAAACCTCTTGGTAATGCTGACCTTTATCTATATCACACTGGTTTTAGACGCGTCACCTTCACTTATAAGGAGAACTGGCTCTAAACCTTTTCGATTTATTTGGAACAATAAACCCCATTTTCTTAATTAAGATATTATTTGCCATCCAGAGGAAGAAGGGCGCTAAAATGTTAGATTTTCAAACATAATGATATATTTAAAATAAAATGATTACAAAGTTATTTAAAAAACAGACAAAGTACATGGTATCCATCCATCAGTGAAGGCCAAACACACAGGGAGAGAGTGACAACTGCACACCAAAAGGACCAGGGACCAAAACCAGGGCTTTGTCACTGTGAGGTGGCAACGCCAACCAATGTGCCACCCGAGTACATGGTATATAATTCTGAATTTAATATTTCAAAAACTGAGGGGAGTTTGATGCTTTGAAACAAGTGCTTCTTATATGGTCACTTAGGTACAACAATTTTCCCCCAGTAAACTATGTGAAATAAAAGGTATATAAAAGTTATAAACAAAATATTCTATTTTGAAAGTTGGGTTTAAACTTGTATAACTTGTATCAAATAATTAATAAATGTCCATTGTGAATGATATCACCTTACTTTAATAGGTATGATTTATTTTTTTTACTTACACTAATCAATACTTAAGGGAACTTTGACTTATCGTAGTTCAATAGAAACCATGGAAGAATTCACAGCTTGTCTTAAAATAGAAAGGAAAGAATATTTTGAGTTATAAACATAATAACAAATATATAAGACACTTATGACAACTTGATTACATCCTTGCAGTCACAGTTTATTGGAATTTCTTATTTGGAAAAGATTTGGATGATAATCAATAAATATGGTATAATCAATAAAACCAAGGGCATTACATACAAGAGAATTCATAGAATCTGAAAACCCTTGTTATGCATCGACTTACAATCTGAATAGATTAAAATTGTGAATTTTTCAAAAGCAGCCCTATTCAACATTTTTGATTATGCCCTACAGTAAAATCCTTCTGGCTTGAAAATTCTACTAAAATTATCATTTGCAATAATCTTGATTATTGTGTTAGGTCATTATTATATGCATAAAATAAGAGTCCCAACTTTGAACATTTTAAAAGCGATATATAGACTTAATTGCATGTTATTTTGAAAAGTATAGATACGAAAGCAGTGGGAACTTTATGATTACACTGTTTGTCTTTCCACATAACATATATTTCTAATATACACTCCTGGCAATATTTTCTCTTTTTTCTTAATATTATGAAGGCACTCATGTTTATATTGTTTATGTTATGTTTGTTACTATCGTTCAAATAAAATAACATCTTAAAAAATAAACAAGCACCGGAAGTATAAAAAAATAAAACGGCAAAGCGTGAAACAACGCGAGAAAATGCGTGAACACAGAAAGGAACCGGAAAAGACGACGAAAACGTTTTGTCTTCAGTATTTCATGTCGTTTCTTGGGTTAAACCTTTATCAATCGATCTTTAATTATCATTATTATTATTATCATTATTAACATTTTCTTTTAACCGAATCTTCGCCATGCCGTATGCCAATCAACCGACAGTGAAAATAACAGAGCTGACGGACGAGAATGTGAAATTTGTCATAGAGAACACTGATCTAGCGTGAGTATGAAGCAGTGGTAGCTCAGTGATAAGCGAGTAATATTATGATCTCACATCAGTATGCTTGTGGGTTTCACTCCATCTTCCATTTTTGTATCTATGGACTATGCATGTTCTTCCCGTGATGTGGTAGGTGCTTCCTGCCATAGGCTTATTGGATACTGGAATATTTCACGATATTTCAGATCGTGGGAAGGTAACTTTTGGGTTTAAAAAGGAACATGAAGAGAACTAAGATATGTTTGTAGGTATATGTGTAAATACTTGTATTTGTGTGTGTGTGCGCGCGCGCGCGCGTGCGTGGGAGAGAGAGGGTGTATGGGTGGGTGGGTGGTTGCGTGGCAGAGAAGGAGACTGTTTTATTATGTGCTTTTTTTATTTTTTAATTAGGGTTGCAAACTCCATACGCCGTGTCTTTATGTCTGAAGTGGCGACAATAGGTAATTCCTGTCTAAATTTTCACCACAGCTTTAGTCCTTTTAGCCATTTGAAACAAACTTGCGATTTAAGTTGTTTTGTCTTGCAATGACCATATCCACCTTTTGTAGCAATTGACTGGATTCAGATAGATGCCAATTCTTCAGTTCTGCATGATGAGTTTATTGCTCACAGAGTTGGTAAGTGTCTGCCTGCAGCTTATATGTACCTGCTTGATTTGTACTATACTTAACCTGCATACAGCTACTGTGTTGATATATTGTTCATAATTATGATTTGGTTTTTTAGGTCTAATCCCCCTCACAAGCGATGACATTGTAGATAAAATGCAATATTCCAGGGTAAGTACCTACACATGTGTCTTTAGAGAACTCCCAAGAAATCCTGGCCTGTTGAACACTGAATAAAAGCTTTTAATTCCTAATGTAAAATCTGTCAAGCTTTATCCCTTCTGCCTGTGCCCCCACAGGACTGCACATGTGACGATTTCTGTCCCGAATGCTCAGTCGAGCTGACTCTGGACGTGCGATGCACAGAGGACCAGACTCGTCACGTCACCTCTAGGGACCTCCTGTCTAACAATCCGCGTGTCATTCCTGTGAGTGTGACGGCACAGGCTCCCAGCACACTTGTATTCATGTATTCTCAGGCGTGTGCTCACAAAAAAAACTACTTCAGCACCTTCTCTACCTCATGTTGACATCAGGAGTCCAGCATACAGATAAGAGAACAGAATAGAAAAAAACAAAACTGTATTTATTGTCATTTTACATGTGCAGTCGTCCCTCGTTTATTACGATTAATCTGTTCCAGATTCTACCACAGTAAGTGAATTTCCGCAAAGTAGGAGTCTTTATTGAGAAATCGAATATTTTCAGTTAGTGCAAAAAAAAAAAAAACCTGTTTATGACCTTCTAAATACGGTTTTTAACATTTTTTAGAGCCCTCTAGACATGAAATAACACCCTTTAGTCACATTACACTCATATTACCCAATATATTAGACTAAATAAGAGAAAATAAGACATTAGATGTTACAAATATATTATTATTATTGTATATTTAATTACGCACACACAGTTCTTGCACACAACCACTAAGCTATAAAAATCCATGAAAAGCTATCTTGGGGCATAGATGAAAGTTCTCAGAAATCGCAAACACAAGAGCAAAGATGCTTCCGACGCGTAGCGATGCATCATTTTCACTGTGGCGACGGGCGGACAGAGGCATCGCGGGAGCAGAGAGACACGGAGACTCACTTGCCGGGGAAATACGCTCTTTATTAGGAACCCTTACGAAGACTACACCAGGCGTCCAACGAGCACCAAAACCAATTACACATCGGAAACACAGGGCTGTCAGATGCCGAACTGTAAGACGCGGCCACGGTGGGGGGATTTACAGAAGCTAATTCCACACGAGGATAGACCAGGTACACATAAGAACACGCACTGTACTGCCAAACACATTGCTTTCCCACCAATGCTATAAACATAAGTAAAAACAACAATAATATATACAATATAGATATACAGTATAAAGGTGATTGGTAAACCTTGTGCTGTTGGGTAATTTATTCTTTTTAACCACTTTTTTTCTTTCATTGGCAGTCGTGATTAAAAACTAGCTGCAGTGTAAACAATTGTTGGGGGGGGGGGGGGGGGAGGCAGGTGGTGTTGCATTTGGAATGGGACGGGGGA
>JAODKE010000020.1:19422096-19440530 GCA_026779605.1 Mormyrus hasselquistii | reverse complement strand
GGGGGGAATGCAGGTTGGATGCATATTGAATGCTCATGGGGATGGGGGGGGGGTGACGTTATTTGAGTTTGTTTGGTGACGATTTTTGTGTCTTTTACATAGGTGACCTCCCGAAGTCGGGACAATGACCCTAATGATTATGTGGAGCAGGATGGTAAGAATGGCTTTCTTATTCTCTTTTATAACTTTCCTTCTTGGACCCTCTCCCACTCCATCCGACGTGAATGAAAATTGTGTTTAAAATAGTCCCAGTTAACGAGTACTACTCCACTGAAGTCTGTTCTTTGCTACTCCTTTGCGTATTAGACATTCTCCTGGTGAAGCTGCGAAAGGGTCAGGAGCTGCGTCTCAGAGCGTATGCTAAGAAAGGATTTGGCAAGGAGCACGCCAAGTGGAACCCAACCGCGGGGGTGTCCTTTGAGTATGACCCAGACAATGCCCTGAGGCATACGGTGTACCCACGTCCAGAGGAATGGTATGTCCCCTTTACACCCACCAACAATGGCTTCAGGAAACGTTACTACATGTCACAAAACATGTACATTTTTCACTTTCATTATTCACTTTATGCTACTTTCTATATAATTTCTCAACAGTTTAGAAACACATTGCACTTTGGATATGTAATTTGTTTTTGCTAGAATTTTTTAGAGCTTTATAACTGGAGATTTTTTAGAATTTTTTCTGTACTACATCATTGTACTGTTGAACTTGCACTGAAATACAAATTTTACATGTCACTTTTGCCACCCGCATTGTACTATACCCTATTTATTTAGTGGAGGGAACTTTGTGCAACCACTTATTTCTGTAATACTGCTGGGCAAACAAAATTCTCCCAGGGTTTGAAAGTTTGACTTACCTTTAAAAAAAGGGCACGCTTGTAGTATTACACATTGTTATGAAGGTTATTGTTCCTGATTAAATACAACGGAGAGTAAAATGATGTTTTTGCAGTTGTGTAGGTTCTTGTTACTAAGCTGTGGATCCATTCCTGTAAGTGTGGGTTTGAATCCTCAGATTGCGGTGTGCTGAAATAGTTTTTGAAAGAAACTTACATTTCTGTGTAATTGAAAACTGTTTAAAAATGCAGTCTTGCAAGTATAATATTGCAATGTCACGTTGCAAGCGACTTTCCTCAGTCTGCTAAAAACCTAAGTTTGCCCAGTCCTTATGTAATCATGGTAATGTCCTAATTTCTAACTAGGAGAACTTTTGTCATTCTTTGAGCAGCTGAAAACTATTGTGCTGTGCAGTAAAACATAATTGTCTTTCAGTTTCTGAAGTAGCTAGTGCATTGATATTTCAAAAGTCCAAAAAGAAATGACTTTTCTTCCAAACGTCTCGATCTGTTCTTCTGAGATCAAGGCTGTTCTGTGTATGAGGTTGCCTGGAAACTGAAGATTACATTCTGAGGTTTGTCTTACAGTCCTTTAGAGTAAAAAGTCTCCAGCTTGGAGCTTCATTCAACAAGCGTTAATGTCAGTAACAACAGTGAAGAGATGATGCTGACCTTGCAGGCAATTTGTCAATGGAAAAAGCCACCTCTGAAACTGGGTGAAAAGGTTACAATGGACAAAGGAACACAATGACTGGATAAATTAACCTAAGATAAGGTGAATGGATGAAAGAGAAGAATATACTTGAGATGAGTAAACTAGAGCAGTATTTGTCATCCCAGTCCTCAGGGACCCACAGACGGTCCATGTTTTTGCTCCCTCCCAGCAGTGGGAAGTATTGGGAAACTAGCAGATGCTGCAGGAAGGCCTGACACCACCCGTCAAGCATTGTGGGGGGGGGGGAATGTAATGGTATGGGGCTACTTTGGTGCTAGTGACATGGGAGAGTTACACTGAGTGTAAGAAATACAATGACATTGCCTTATTCTCTGCACGGTCAGTGCCGATTTCCTCATGACAGTAACCCAAAGCCCTTCTAAGTTACACAAAAACTGTGTAGCAGTTGGCAGGAGTGCTGTCTCTGGATTGGCCAGCATAGTCAGTCACCTGATCTTAATCCCATCAGGCTTTGTAGGAACAGCTTGGTTGTAAGGTGCATGAGAAGCCAGCCACACCTTTGGGGCGCAGTGCAACACACGGGGGGGGGCATTTCACCTAAATAACTGACAGCTAGTATTTCAAATGAAACTGGAAAATAAAAATGTTAACATTGATGTTTCCATTTTTCATGCATCTATACTTTTGAACTGTAGTGTGATTGTACTGTCGCATTCATTTATTTAGAGGCAATCCCACCCACAGGGCAGTTCCTGAACTAAGTTGACTTTCCTGCTCTTTCAGGCCCAAGAGTGAGTATTCTGAGATTGAAGAGGATGAGATACAGGCCCCGTATGACCCCAACGGCAAGCCAGAGAGGTGGGTTCCGTCCGTCTGAAATACATTTCTTGACTTAATGTTTTGCAGTTCTGTCGATGTTGGTTTTCACCTTCGCCTGATATGCCGAGAATTGACTCTTTCCTGTGTGTATGCTTACCAAAAGCTTTATTTGAACAGATCCAACTGAACTAAGTTGACAGGTAACAGAATCTTGCTTCTTACGCAGTAGCCACGGTGACGAATACCAATGCTATATTAATGCTCCACAGGTTCTATTACAATGTGGAGTCATGTGGCTCGTTAAGGCCAGAAACCATTGTCTTGTCCGCACTGGCTGTGCTCAAGAAAAAGCTGAGTGATCTGCAGACCCAGCTGAGCCATGAGATCCAGAGTGACGTGCTCACCATCAACTGAGAGCCGGATCTGATTCAATACATCTACGCCAGGACATGCAGCAGAGGACTGATCTAGTATGACTTCACCATCAGCCTAATTGCCACTGCAGTAGATGATGACCAGGTCAACTAACATTGATCAAGTACAAATTGAGCTTCTGCATCTCGCCATTTCTGCATCTCGACTCAATGTGACCTAAATTGGGATGCCAGTGTTTCTTTTCCTGATCCTGGATGGAGCAATGCGCGTGCAGGTTCTAATAACCAAGTACTTAAAGCCCATATTTGTAAATATTTCCCTAGTTAATGCTCTCATCAGGCTGAGATCAGTAGAGATTTAAAAACAGGACCTGCTATTGGGGAACCCTGCTCTAATTTGAGTGTCAAACAAGATTTTTATTCTTGTCTGACTTGTATCCCCCAGACTTCCAACAGTGAAGGATGTGATCCTTACGAAGCGCCGAGGATATCGATTCATTTTTCATGACCTTGGTCTGTTGATGAAAATGAAGCATTGTATTTTTTTTGGGTATGAAATAAAAGTCGTGTTTTCTAAGACCCGAGTGTTTGAATGTGTTTAATGCACCAGTTTTGAGAAAATGCTCTGAATATTGCACCTGTAATGATTATTCATTTCGTTTTCACAATGCTTTTCTTGTTGAGGGTTACATCATGGATTTGTTTCCTTTGAATAGTACATCATGTGATACCTGAAATGATGATCCCTTATTGATGCCCATGGGGATGCCCTCTTTTTGCCTACCTCGTTCTGCTCTCCATGGTGCGAGTGAGAGCAATGAAGGGCAAACGCTCATAGCAGCAGCCATGGAGCTGGGCCTTAAAGGCCTTGCTCAGGGGCCTACAGGCATGACTTGTGCTGAGGCTGGGCTTGAACCAGTGAATTTCTTACTGCAGCCACATGCTGCCCACTGATATTCCATTTACATTATTTTTGGATTGTGTCTAAGTTCCTTGTTCATTGAACCACTACATGGGTGTGTATATTTAAAACGATTTTTCTATACCTGTACATAAGTTATAACGTTCTCCAAGTATATACAATCATATAAGACAAATGTTACTAAACCAAAAACACTATTTTATTTCTGACATAAGTTACTCCCAAAACCACTGGAGAGGTGCTGTCCTACAGAATATAATACAAATGGTAACTCCTAAATCTTATTTTTCAAAAAACTGTTAGAGATAAAAGTACGTAGGCGTCATTATAAGTTTAATTCGGCTTCAGCATATTTCAATTACCGTACGTATAATAGAATGGCGACACCCCTTGTTTCTTATTGAAAGGCAGCTATGCGCGCTTACGTCATACGCACAGCTCACGCGTGAACGTCAGCACGCACGCGGCGAGCTCCAGCGTGGTCCATCTTTAGTGATCCCCTGTTGGATATTCCAAAGCAGTCCATTCCCGGCACTGATCCGTTATACAGTTACGATTAGGGGTAGTACCGGGACCATAGTACGCCACTGCTGACTCGCCATGACTGAAAACCCCTTAAGTAAATAAACCGGGGTGCATTGCAAAAGCATCGTGAGGTACGTTTTATAATCATTATTTGCTAATTATTATGAATTATTATTTTTGGGAAGAGGGACATATTGTCTTGTTGTTGGTATCCTGGGCGGTGTAGTTACAGGAACTGAGCCGACCTACCACATGTTGACAGGCAGCGAGCTGGGATAGATGCTGTCGTGTGTTTATATTACAGCTTTACACTGTATGTTCTGCGGTCCATCTGCGGCCAAATCTGTCAAGGAAGCAGAAGATTTTTTCACTCTTGCTCCTAGGCGTAGCGGCGGAGGGCCGAGAGGCATGAGCGGGCTGGGGAAGGGGCTGGACGCTACGCTGGTTGCAGCTGTCCTGCATTCATGCAAAAAAACCGTTTTGTTCCTTATAATAAACGACTGTACGGACGCTGTCTGCGCTTCAAGCAGAATATCAAAGGCGGCGTGTCCGCCTTAATATCTAACCAGCCTTTGTGCGAGAGCGTTGCTTTCCGATTTGTTGTGACAAAAAAAAAACAAAAAATGCAAGATGAAATTCACGTTTTTACTGTTGTATTCATTTACATGCATTTAGCATTAATTAGCTAACAGTTTTAAAAAACATTTTCATACTCATCCATTCCGTTCACCTGTCCAGAGTGTTCATTCTATTGTACTGCTGTCCCTTGCCATACTGGAAAGATACACATGTCATGTTATTTATGTCCTTTGTATGAAATAATAAAGAAACAAGATTGGAAGGACTAATGTGCACTGTGTGTATTATGTAGTTTTGAGTATTACATAGCTATTTTTGTGAGTAGTTGGTTAGATAAACTTAGATATACGTATTGCTAATTGCACCAGCTATAATAGCTACTTATGCACAATAGCATCACTGTGAACCTGGAGCCTTTTCCTGGAAGCACAGGATACGAGACGGGACACCCGGGATGGGATCCATTGTATTATAAGCCAAACACTAGTATAATACTACAGGCAATTTAAAAGACACAAATGCACTTTGTGAACCAGAAGAAACACACACAGAGAGTGAGTCTCACTTCAGCAGCAGGTAAAGTGCTGTGTGCTGGCCACATGTTTGGGGACACTGTACTGTTGGGATTAAGATTGGTAGAATTTAAATATCCTACTCACTGAAGTTGTGAATCTCTACACAGACATCTTAATTTTTTTTATCTAGCACCTGCTTTGTATCCCCCCCTCCCCCATGCACTCTTGATAAACATAATAAAAATGTTTTAAATGATTACACAGATATTACCCTTAGGTGTGAATGTGTGTATGTAGCTGCCATACGATGGGCTGGTCCCCCAGCATGGGTTATTCCCTGCCTTCTTATACAGGCTCTGGACCCCCGCATAGGACAAGCGTGCATGGAAAATAGATGGATGGAAAATCGCATGCTTGCTTTGTTGTGCTTTTTTTTTGTTGTTACTTGTTTTTAATCCACTTAATTAAAGTTATTTTCACTTGACCCCCCTCCCCCAATTTCCTTGCCTTCTATTACTTTTTGTTATTCCATTTGTTATGAACTTTTATCACTAAATATTTGCACACGAATACCCACTCAGCTTCTGTACATGTACTGTGTGCATGCCGTTGCATGAGAGATCTAATCTTTCACCAGTGAAGTTTTCGCAGAACATCAGACATCTTCTCCTGCCTCTGTTGCCAAACGCACTCATGAGGAAGCAGATGTACTGTGATGTTCCAGCCACATAAGCGTGATCGCAGACATTGTACTCTTGCATAGCCACGCATTTCTCTTTACTCGCACGCTGCCCTGTGGTGAGAATTTCTTAACTTTCTGGTCAGAAAATTGTCACCTCCCTTTGCTAATCTTTTCCCACGCTAATGATAAGGACATTTCACGGCCTGTGTAACACCATTATCACATTATACACACATTATTTGTTCATCTTTCATACTGTATCAATGTCAACCCATTGCAGGGCACACACAGCATTCACACCTTCATTATATATTTTTAGCAAGCTTGGTCGCGTGTTACCTCATGCTTCTGCCGGCAGTGCGAGGTTGACTGGGGAATTTTCTCGTCAGCAGGTGCGCTGAGGTGGAGCGAGTGAGGTGATGGTGCTGGATCCCGGGGAAGGCTGTGGAGACCGGCTGCAGGGGGAGGGTGGGATGGAGGACACCCACGATGCCCTGGAGCCGGAACATAGGCCCGATCGGGCCAAGGCGAGGCCTCGGGCCGGCAGCGTCACCAAGGGGGAGGCCCCTTGTCCCAGCAGGCAGCGGTCCCACACCTGCCTGGAATCGGGCTTCCGGGCCAGGGGAGCAGCCTGCCCTGACGGGGAGGGGCCGGCAGCCCGGCGAGCTTCCACGGGCGCGGCGACTCGGCGGCCTCTCAGCCTACAGGTGAAGCGGCCGTGGGGGGCGGAGTCAGAGCAAAGACGGGTGCAGCAGCCCCCCTGGCGCAGCGGCCGAGCTCCTTGCCCCCCCGCTCGCAGCCTCACTAGCCCCAGCTTGTCCCCCGGTGGTTGGATGCGGCGCAGTGAGAGCACCATCGCAATGAATGGGGGCCTAGGTGGCGCGATCAGCAGGGGGCGTATGCGTCCCGCCACCTCCCTGCCCCACATAGCCCGGGTGGGTGGACCCGCCCCGTTGACCTCACCTTCGTCACCCAAGGGCTCCTGCCTCCTAGTGGCCTTACGACCCATTAACATGGAGCAGGAGCGCGAGGCATTCTTCCAGGCCGGCTTCCAGTACGAGCCCCAATTCCAATACACCTCCCCACAGCCCAGCGCCGTCCTGGAGAAGTACAAAGAGGGTTCTGGCCTCTTTCTTGCACAGGTTGGCCGCCCATCTGTCTCGCTGGCTCTGCCCGGCTCCCTGGGTCTGTCTTCTGGCCGGCCCCAGCCGTGAGTGACGCCGCGTGTGTTTGCAGGCAGTGGGGATCATGGAGTGCGTCCTGAGGAAGTTTGGCACTTACGAGAGTTTCGAGGAAGCCACCGGGGGCGCCGTGCTTCCCAAGAGCCACGTGTGGGCAGCCGTGCGGAAATACCTGCAGAAGGAGGGCTGCGTGGGGGAGGTGAGAGCGTGGGGAAGGCGGGGCCACCAGAGGAGACACGGCATCCTCTTCTGGGGGGACAGTGTGACATACCGCGCTGCTTTTTGATCCAGGTGGTGGTCCGCCTCTCCGAGGAGCTGCTGTCGCAGGCTGTGATGATGGTGGAGAGCTGCAGGCCAACTCTCACGATCAACCTGTCAGGAGCGAGGCAGCACTGGCTGGAAGGCATGCTCCGTCATGAGATCGGTAGGCCCCGCCCCCGGCGTGATGCTGGAACATTCCGCAACCTCACCCACACTCTCCTCATCATCATCATCATCATCATCATCATTATCTTTATTTTTTAAATGTTATTTAGTTGGAGCGTCCGTCACTCGTATGCCAGCCTCACCACCCCAAAACCCATTGTAACCCCTTCCCCCCTGCACTGTTTCACCAGGCACACACTACCTGCGCGGTGTTAACAATAGCCTGCAGCCCTGGGGCAGCACCATGGGGCGGAAGCAGTTCGACTTGAAGCCCGCCAACCCCACAGAGGAGGGCCTGGCCAGCCTGCACAGCGTGTTGCTACGGCGACAGCCATTCCTGTGGCGCGCTGCCCTACTCTACTACACCGTCTATCACGCCGCGCACATGAGCTTCAGCCAGCTGTTCGCCCACATCAGCCGCTTCGTCGAGGACCCCGACGTGCGCTGGGAGTACTGCATCCGGGCCAAGAGGGGGCAGACCGATACCTCCCAGCCAGGTGGGAGTCGTCGTTTCGTCGAGGCCTATGGCCGAGATTGTATTCCTGTGTTTCTGCGTGATCATTATACTGCTGCCAGTTAGGATCTGTTGACTTGACAGGCTTCGTGCCATTGGCTGTCTGAGGATATGTCTCGGTGTGTCTGATAGGCTGCTTCAGTAAGGATCAGGTTTACCTGGATGGAGTGCTGAGGATCCTGCGCCACAGGAGGAACATTGACTTCAAAATGCTTGCCTGCCTGGGCAAAGTGAGTTCCCCCCCCCCTGACTGATCGCTCATGAATCCATAGTCTTAAGGCTGATCTATTCTTCAGCTTTGAATTGATGGCGTAAGTGTACCTTAGCTTACGCCATAGCCACAGACCACAAGAAATGTGATTGGTCCCCTTTATGGCATTTGTTTTTTTATGGGAGCAAAGAAAGCGTACATCACAGGTGTACTTATATCGTTGATTGAAACTTAAGTGGTATTTATATCTAGCAATAAATAACCTGCTCTAGGCATCATAGCAACAGGTCTACAAAACACTTAGCGGGACAGCTCCAACTTCACTTATCTCCATTAAGTTTATTTGTACTTTACAAGACTTAAGGAAAGTAAAACATAGTGTAGACACTAAACATTTTTCCTAATTTGTTTACGAGAAGTTTGGAGCAGCAGAAACATAATCAGGACTCAATTAATGGATACTTTGTTAAATGTTTGTTTTCTGTTTCATTTGCGTGATTCAACAATTGAATACATCACAGGGTAGGAAGACAACAAACGCAACATCCAAAACTATGTATTACTGACCGCTTTGGCGGTTTAATTGCTGAGTGACACAGATACACTAGCGCACAAGTATAAACGCTCGCAACAATGTAGGCTCAACGCAGAAGATTAAACCAGCCTTTACTAGGTCTTGGAGTCTCTTCTTCTTCATGTGCTATTTGTGCTGATTAAAAAAGCACGGCTGATTCTTATGTGAAGCCTTCTTTTCTTAAAGGCATTTTATCATCCTTCACTGAGCAGCATCACACCTCTTATCTGTTACAGAACACAGTTGTGTAGGATATTTAGAGTCCACACATTAATTCTGTGAAATGCCAGTTGGATTACAATTAGCATTCTGAAAATCAACTTCAACATTAATGTAATACGTTACAAATTGGCCTGTAATATATTGTACAGTATTGCAATGATCACCAAAGGGTTAATTTAGTAGTATCTTCTTAGCTGCTCAGCATATGAGTATTTTGTGGCTCGGTAGGTTAGGGGGCTGTACCAATTACCAGAAGGTTGGCAGTTCAGATCCTTGGCTTCCCATAGTAGCTTCTCTGTTGGCCCCTTAGCAAGTTCCTTAAAACCCGATCGTTCCAGGGACTTACTTCACAATTGGAATGCACTTTGTATAAAAGTATCCATTAAATAAATAAAGTGTAAAAAATGTAGTTCTTGACACTAACAAGGATGTTAGAAGGTGGACGAATTTATGTGCGTATATATATATATATATAAAACTGACCAGGACTGTCTGCATATATGAAAATGTATTAATGTGTTTGTGGCTGTGCATAAATAAAATTTAAGAATAAGTAACAGCTAGTGGTTGTCAATCGAAGCATTTTGCCCTAATGAAGTTTTACCGGCATATTAGTAATAACTGAGTTTGGCAGCACTCTCTGTAGTAATGCTACACTGTTACCGTCTGTGCCGTATTAGTAATAACTGAGTTTGGCAGCACCCTCTGTAGTAATGCTACATTGTTACGGTCTGTGCCGTATTAGTAATAACTGAGACTGGCAGCACTCTCTGTAGTAATGCTACACTGTTACGGTCTGTGCCGTATTAGTTATAACTGAGACTGGCAGCACTCTCTGTAGTAATGCTACACTGTTACTGTCTGCAGGTGTCTTATGAGGATGTGGAGCGGCTCCGGCGCCTGGCCGTCCTGCAGAAAACCAGAATTCCTCACTTCATGCGGGACCAGGAGCGATACCTGCAGCATCTGGACCACATCGTGGCGGTCAACGAGCTGGTTGATGATGAGCTCCAGGAGCTTGTCCCCTGAATGGTCTGGCACGGCCCACGGGCCCAGCGCACCTGCAGCCAGGCCCAAACCTGGCGTCCTTCACCCAGCAGTATTACGAACACAGCTCAGTACCACGTGCTCATCTGGACACCTAAGCTGCATTGCATGCTGGGAAAAAAAACATTTCCTCGCAAGTGTCCTGACAAAGAACACCCGATTACCTCGGACGCTGTACCTCGGCTTGGCCAAGCCCCATCCCTAATCACAGGAACATACATCCAGTGCCGTTGTGTCAAACCCAAGAACTGCAACTCCTGTTTGGGATTGCATTTTAAATTTTTAACTGTCCATAATTACATCTGTATTTATGCAAGTATTTATTTTTATTTATTCATGTGATTTGGTAAAAAATACAATTGAAAAGACACTGGCTTTTATCCCTGCTCTTTCTGAAATGGATTAATTAAAAGCCTTAGATTATCCTGTAGTGTTAAAACCTATTTAACAGCATGTGGAATCCCGGCCTGTTTTCATGAGAGGCTTAACCTTTCTGCCCATTGTGGTTCGTTCAGTTCATGTTTGAATGTTTTAATGGTGCTTAACTTCATCTGTCCTGTTGGTCATAGTGTGGCGCGGTTACATTGTAGAACTGAGCGAGGTGTAAAATTTTATGCCTTAAAGACACCCTTGAAGAATCAAGACACAAGCAGCACCTTGCGAGATTGTTGACAGGGCTAGATCAGCGTTGAGAAATGCTGGTGAGCTAGGAATTCAAATTCAAATTCAAATAAAAAAAAAACTTTATTTGTCCCCAAGAGGCAATTTAAAAAGCATAGAGGAGCAACACACACACATAACAGCAGTAACATTAGACTCAACAAATGACAAACAATAGACACATAATGAACTATGAACAATAATAAATAAATGGAATGGAAGGTGGGAGCTTCGTAGGGTGAGAGGAGAAAGGAGTGAGATACGTAGAGAATAAGTAGCAGTATATGGTAGCCTGATATGGAAGTGAACCTTATAGGAGGATAGTGAGAAGACTTGGTTAATGAAGGAGGAAGGGCAGATTGGGGACACTCCTTTAGTACAGTACCGTATGTGGGCCACGTAGAAGTAGACTGAGCTACAGGTTTCAGCAAGAAGAGCATGTGTTGGTTAGAAGTGCAGCAGGTACAATCCTTGATTTGTAGCCCCGCTCCACACTCTGTATTTTCAAAGCCGACGGTTATAACAGTGTTGGAGTAGTTCTTCGGTGACGAAAGGGCATGGAATATGCTTTCCCGAGAATTCCACATGATGTGATCAACGGGGATCTATTACCGCAATGGTGTAGTGCTGCACTGGTGGGATGCATAGAGGACGCAGGAGCATTTCAGGATGAGAGCCGAGAGTCCAGCTGTAAAGTTTTGTCTCCCTCCCGTTTCGGGGGGAGAGCTTTGTATCCCCTTTGACTAACCCCAGGTGTATGTCTGCCCAACATGGCAGTTTGTAATCATATATCTTTGGTGCTTTACACCTCTCCTTCGTTTCGCTCCTTTTTTCCCACTTCCCCATCCGCCGTCATCTCCCTTAATCTTTGCTATCTGCAGACGGTTCTCAAAAGTGTCAGGGTGACAGCAGTTTAATTTGGTGCGCGTCGGAGCGGCCGGAGACAGACAGGTGCTGGCTGGGTGTGCCTTTCGAAACAGCAGCTACTGAGGCTATTAGAGGTTGCTCTTTCCTTCCATGTGTACTGTTCAAATGCTGATGCACTTAATGTATAATTCAGCCTGTCGCGTCACTTCTATTGCATGAATGTTGCACATCTTATGTTAATCAGTATTTCCAGTTTATAAAGCCTCATAATAAATGTTGCCATTTGTGATTCCTTTTTCAATTCAATCAGAGTTTGCTTTGTTTGCGATGATGTAAATGATTCCCTGCAAGGCAACATGTGACATGTTAACAGTTCCTTATGCCACATTGCTATTAGACTTTTAGGCTTTAAAGAGGGCATGTCACAGCAAAAAAGGGGGTAGGGGGCGCTATTCCGCTTAAAGCACACTTTTAAAACATCTTTCACTTAGGAAAACTGGAATGGCATTTCAGGAAAGCAGAGGCATCAGCTTGCCATACTGGGCGTCATACTTTCCAATAAAATACATTAAATAACTTTAATCTGATTAGCTAGTCTGCTTGCTGCATCCACTTCACTATTTAGAGAGGTAAGGTATTTAGTAACAAGCTACAATCTATAAATCAATGGTGGAATTAAATCTGTGTGGCTTTTCATGTATTTTGTACGTTTTCACCCCCATCACCCCCAACCCCCTCAAGAAACATTCGTCAGTCATATTGGGCACTGTACTGTGCAAAGCCCTTAGGCCAGGGCTCTTCAACTCTGGCCCTCGATTCCAAATCCAGGCCTTGTTTTCAGTTCTCCCAGACAGTTAGGTTAATAATTACTGATTCTGATTGGCCAGAGGCTTCACACCCGGCTCACAGGTAAAGGAAGGCTGGAAAATCAGCAGGACTCGGCCCCTGAGGACCATGAGTTGAATAGCCTTGCCTTAGGCAGTCAAAGATAAATGTTTAAAGCTATTTATCTGTGTAGTAGTATATATTCGCTCAGAAAGAAATACTTATATTCTCCAAACGTTTACTAATAGAAACCATTGCTTTGGTTCCCAAAACTCTCTTCAAGGGCACCCTATCCATTTCATGTATTCCCCATTGGCTCAATTAATTAACTTCAATTCAATTTAACTTTATTACCATTGTACAATGCCAGGGCAAGTGTACCATGAAAGATAAACTGCAAAGGACAGTGCAAGAAAGTGTAGATAAATTAAAATGTTTGACTGAAAATGCTATGAGATGTCAGGGAAAAGGAAATATTGGAAGTGCATGAACACTGCACAGGGGCAGAGCAGTAGGCAGGGTAGCTGCCTACCATGGAGCCCTGGGTCCACCCAGTGATGCCAAAGGCTCCCTTCCTACTACAAATTTCCTATATATGTGAAAAGTTTGTGAACATTAAGATGCTGATATTATGCAAGTTATACAAACCAGTGATATGTTACTTTTATATCTCTCATTTTTATGTATTCAGTCTCATTATGGTGGGGAAAAAAACGTGGCGCAATATAAGTCAAACTATGCTATCGACATGTCTAATGAAAAAATCAAGTTTGTGGAATTTGCATACTACTGCAATGCATGGTGGGTATGATATTTAGGTGTGAATTTGGAAAGGGTGGGCAGGGTCCATTTCTGCCCCAGGGCCCACTGTACAGTTGTTCCACCACTGACACAGTGCAATCAAGTACCAAACAACAACATCAATCTACAGTATGTTCCTGCAGTAGTAATAATTTGATGAAATTTGATGCAGTATTGGTTAGCCAATCACAGTACGCCAGTGGTCAAGTCAACAAGTGCATGGGTTTGTCGGACGGTTACTGCAAATATTGGCATAACTTCAGAAATGGCCAAGCTGACACTTTAACTGCCTAAGACGTTTGCACAGTATTGTATAACATAAGAATACTATAGAACACTATACTCGATTACTACGTGGTACAGTCTGGTACTAATACAATTATGCCACAACACTATAGCACTTCAGTGTCAAAATAACAGATACACTTTCCCTTGGTCTGACAGTGTAATTGTATTTGAGTTGCCAGGTTCCCTTAAACAAATCGCTTCAGTCAAATTGAATTAGGGAAGGTTTATTTTACCTTGTGCTTAAGTGCTCAGATAGAATAAAAACACTCATATTGAACAACAAGGACCAGGTCTGGGGACCCTGCCCCCAGATTTCCAATGTCCTCTGCTCAAGCCTGTTGAGTGAAAGACAGCTGAATCTATAGAGCCATATAGCATTTCTGCTGTGCTGAGCAGACTGGTCATAGTATGGCACTGATTACAGCTCCCAGTTAGAAGACAGAACAATTGTTTGGTGATTTCTTGCAGACACCACACACTCCGGGTTTGGGTTCATTCTCTCTGTGTTTCCTCCAAGAAACTCCAATTTCTATTTACAGACTGAAAACATGCAGTTTGGCTAATTGGCTTCTTTAAATGGACCATAGTGTGCATATTAATTCAATTCAATTTCAATTATATAGCGCTTTTAACAACAGTCATTGTCACAAAGCACTTTACATTCAACCGGCCAGAACCACACCAAGCAAGTCTGTGGCAGCTGTGGCAAAGAAAAACTCCCTCTGGCAGGAAGAAACCTTGAGAGGAACCTAGACTCGGAAGGGGACCCCATCCTCCTCTGGTGATTGGGGCGTCATCCCATGTAATGGATTGCCTTCCTGTGCAGGATGTACACCAGCCTGGCCAGAGAGTACAAATCCAGACCAAGATTTTGTTTCAGCCAACCAGTTGAGTATAAAGAGTCACAGTCATAGAGTACTCAACTGGTTGGTTGAAAAAAAATCTGGGTCTAGATTTGTACTGTCTGGATCTGAAATCTCCACCTCTGGCTCTGACCAAGGTTAAAAGTTGGATGGATAAAAATGGTTAACGCTATGCATTCTGTCGACACTGCTTGTATCTTCCACCTGTCTGTTGATGCCTCTTTCATCTCGCCCAATTGCTCCTGTGATTTATCGTCATGGGAGAAACTGATATAACTAAATAAAATGAATTAATTCATCTGGATATGTTTATTAAATTCAAATGTCAAAAAGGATTTTTAAAATTATTATTATTATTATTCATCATGCTTGTGTTACTGACTAATTAAGCATTTAGGCCTAATAAGCACAGTGCATTCGATATATTCATTAATTCATCCGTGAATTTTAAAGATGTTGACCAACTGTGATTTAATACATATGATGATGATGATTTTAACGCCCGAATGCAGTTGCTTAGCTGAGATTGTTAATCACTAATCGAATCGAATTTGAAGACGTATTCTTCCTCTGCCCTAGCACACTAAAACATACACTCGAAGTACAGTAGCTCTGGGATATACTTAACATTCACTGTGCGTCGTCTTTAACAGAGCAGCATCTGATGGGAACCGATGGGAATCATCTCCAAAATCCGCCGTTAAAATCTTAAACATCATTTTCGCAGCAATTTCAGCTTTCAAAGCAATATACTCTTCTGCCAGATCATACACTGCAATATAGCGTCTCGTACAGCGGAACTGTATCGATAGGATTTATGCGAAGAAACTATGGGAAGAATACCGTCGGATCGCGGATTGCAAACGGTAGTGAGGCCGGGGTACCGGTAAGCTCCTGGGACCGGGCTGACATGGCCACACATGCAGGGACAGGTAGGCTACGGCCGACATGCTTATCGAAGATGCTCCCACTAATCGTACCGGAATGCAGGCCTTCCTCATCTTTCAGGGTTTTTAAATTGAGCAACTCACAAAAATCCCACAAAAATATGGATTGTACCTTTAATATGATTTACAAGTGTTCCTCATTCGAATACGGAAACGTCCGTTATACATCTCAAGGTTAAGGACAGGGGAAATTAATTTTGTCAAATATGTGTGTGTGTGTGTGTGTATATATATTTTCATTCTTCTCTTATTACACTCCTAATATTTTAAAATACCGTAACGTTTAACACGTAACGTTTGCAGCGTTTCTATACTTACATTTTTTAAAGTCGCGGTTTATGTGTGTGTGTAATATATATAGTTATTTCTTTTTGCAAATTAGGCGTATACTGTGCTTAGTTTTAAGCATGTTTTTATCATACATGGTTATGAACACTGAACGATGGCGATAACGAAGATACACTTCAAACGAAAGCTAAAATAAAAAACAGCTAGCGGACCGAGGTAGCATAGCATCAGGATATTAGTGTTATTTAGGAATCTTCCATTTCTGAAATCAATTCTCTGAATCAATTAGCATTAGTGGCTAAGATCTCGGTATATTTATCATATATAGATTTTACTGAATCTTCTCTGTTTTTTGACGTGGATAGTTAATTTAAAAACATATTACATTATAAATATGTCATATTATATATTTTCATATAATACATGTCATATTTATATTTTGTTGTAGCTGATTCAATTTTAATAGTGTCTTCCAGATGTAGTCAAATCTTCAATAGGCTGTCTCCTAATGGGTGGTGGGAATAACGCACACCAGCCCAGAGATGTCAGCAGAGTCTGAGAAACAGCAGACGCGCAACCGCATTTTCACCTCCCCGCCGGAGCCAGCAGAGCAGAGCTCCACATGGACCAGCGCCGATCGTGACAGTGATCATGAGTCCGACGTGGACATGTTCTGGTATTCTGAGTTCATGAGAAACAAACGTAACCGGCGAATATAATTACATGGGTTATTAAGAGGACTCTGTACTTCCTTTTGTATTCTCTAAAAATCTGCCAATTATCCCATTAGTGTGCAATAATATAGTGAGAAAGTAAAATATTTTAATTGCATTTGTTGTAAAGTATGTATATACTTAAGATGTGTTTATTGATTTTTGTTATAATTATTTAGATAAGGATTAGTTTATCCCTTGTCTTTGTGTGAGAATTGTAGAACAGGATCCGTAATATGCGTGTTCTGCTTAGCAGTAGAACTGGCTTGTTGATGTTATTAATATGTTATTGACATCATCATGTTGTTGCCATGGCAGCTGTCACCGTGTGCAGGACTCCCTGCTGAGCTCCTCCAGTCGCTTCACAGATTACAGAGGGATCCTCAACTGGATCATTATTCTATTGGTGAGTCATTGTCTTGTCTGTCAATGTGCAAGATATCTTGGTGACACCCCCTCCCCAAAATCAAACACCACACATACTGTATACCCACAGTCTACAGGTATATGGTACCGAAATGACTGTGCTTTCCCACGATACGTTTTCAGCATTTCATAGAGAATTAGTCACTCTGTCTGATGTATGACACAAAAGATTCTGTTTCCGATTGTGACCCCGGGAACCAGTTTGGTTTTTTTCTGGGGCCCCACTTAAAAACGTACTTTACCACCCACCCACGCTGCTCCCTGTCAGATTTTTCAAAAACCATTAGAGGCAGCAGATCATAGCTAGCTTAGCTGGTTAGCAGAACAAACTCCTAAATAGGGAATTTTTTAAAAAAATATTTAGTGACTGTTTGTCCCGAACCTCATGCAAATGCATGGCTTGAGTGGTAGTAAAAGATAAGTTGCGTTTTCTGGGTGCCGTTTAGCTCATGATACCTAATCCCTTTTGTCTTCATTTGCTGCAGGTACTTACTCATGCTCACCTGTTCCTTGAGAACTTCATCCAGTAAGTTTGAACAGCTAGACCGATATGTCACATAGTACAATGTTTATGTCTGACATTTCTGAAGTTACTTCTTCCACTCACTAATAGACATGGCTTCTTGATTGATCTTCGGAAGGTTCTAGAACACCTGATGGAGGACAGCTATAATTGGCCATCTGTTTACATGATACTGGGTAGGGCTCTAAGATGTCAGCTCTGTAAGCTTACAAGCTCAACAATGGCGAAATGGAACCAAGTAAAAGAGTATCCAGAGGTTTAGAAACCTATGTTTGCAATCTCTGTGATTTTATTTCCCATACAGCTGCAAATGTGTTTGCTGTTATTGCCCTTCTGCTGGAGAGGTTCCAAGACAAGGTGGATTATTCTTCTATTCACTATCAACCATTCACACATCCATCTTTTCGATGTCTGTCCCAGTCACAAGGCTGCGGTGTGTCTAGCACACAGCATATTCAGGTGACAGGTGACACATTGCAGCGCTCATAAAGTTCCTTAGTGACACAGAACCAGTATTTTATATTAGGTGTGTTTTTCAGGAAATGACTGAAGAATATTATCTAGGTCAAACAAGTTATCATGAGTTCAACTTGCTATTTAGAACTAAATGACCTTTGGAATAATCACATTCCACCATTCAGCATTTGATACACTCAATGCATGTAAAGGCAAAAACATTAAATGCTCTAGATAAGCACTGAGGGTGGATGAATCTTTTCAGAGTCTTTTGCCCATTTAACCCATGGTCTACTAATACAGAAGCTTCCCTGGTTACAAGTGAGTTACGTTCTGATAAGCGAAAATGCGTTTTAATACAATACACCTAACCTAACGATCATCACAGCTTAGCCTACCTTAAACATGCTGAGAACACCTATATTAGCCTACAGATTGACAAAATCATTAACGCATTTTAAAAGTTTATAATAAAGTGTTAAATATTTATTGAATAATGTACTGAAAGTGAAAAACATTTACCCATGTTAAAGTCGAAATGTCGTAACACGGACCATCGTCATGTATGTGTAAGCATACATGCACACATGACTGCATCACCGATTTTTGTTCACTCATTCTTATATTGTACTGTCTGTTCTTTTATCGCACTGCCCCCCCCCCCCCCCC
>JAODKE010000020.1:19373143-19389635 GCA_026779605.1 Mormyrus hasselquistii | reverse complement strand
TAAAAGTGGTTCCCCTATGATTACGAGCCAAAGAACCACTTTTAGTGCTATATAGCACCATTTGTTTTTAGAGTGCAGGAGAAGCAGTTGGAAGATGAATATAGTACAGGAAGAACGGAAATCATAGATGTACAAACGTTTTGTGTGCTATCTAGTGGTCATTTGAAGTACTGCATTCTAATAAAGTTCATTATTCGTAATTTAGAGTTACAGTGATTATCATAATTACCATAAAACAATGTATATATACTTATAATCACAATTCAATAGTCATAGAAATTATCTATAAAAACAAGGAAGTGCGAAGAGAGTAGTAAGAGATTAGACCCGAAAGCCTTTTGGATTAGCATAGGAGCTGCTTGTCCGTATGGAAAGCCTCGAGAATTCATCGTTTTCAAGACTGTTTCTGATCCTGATTTTCTAAAGATTTTTCTCCTTATCAAAGGATCAGAGGAAAATTTGCAACAGGATGGAAGGAAACCAGAGGAGCTCAGTTAAACTACTGGCAGCGAGTGAGCCGGGGGTGGATTTGAGATGTAGGAGAGGATGAATGAGGTGTCCAGGGGGTGGAAAGCGCCTGGGACTCAGAAGTGATGGTTTTTTTCAGCTTGGCTTCAAAGCTGGTTGTGCAAATATTTATTTTTCAGAAAATTTTTAAATGGAATGTTGATATTACCTGGTTTGAACTGAAGAGCACCGTACATTTCAGACTTTATATCTCCTGACCAGAATATGAACCTGTCAAATGTTCAGACTGTTACCTGATGACTCCAAGTGTGATTCTTTAAAAAGAACAGCTGGTGTTCAAACCAAACAGGAGTATTAGGCTGTGTGTATGGTTATCATTGGAATCTTTTGAAACTGCTGACAGTCGTGACAGATATCCATACAATTATGAGAGAATACGAATTTTAATATGAAAATGACAAGAGAGTAAACCGATGATTGATAAACACCAGGCTTCCATGGTAACGTGTAGAATCGGTAATAATGTGCATGGTAAAAACTTTCCACAATAAGACATTAATTTAGATCTGAAACTTTGTTAGTAGATATTTTTTACCATTAGTGACGTTTCCCAATAAACGATGGATTACAAACCAGGACTGTAAATACCAGGCTGCACTTTCCCGTTTAAAAAAATCACCGTGAACTTATACTGAATTTCATAGGAAAAGTACACATCCGTCATGTGTGTTGAACATTTATAAATATGAAGAGACGTATTGAAGCAATAATTTGACCCATACCATAGTATAAGTCAATCAAATTCTTGGTGTTGCAAGGGCATCAGATTTAGTAGAAAAGCCAAAACCTAAAAACGTTACATTTGAAAAATTAAACTACAAATGCATGATCCAGCCACTTTCTTTATCGTGTAAGAGTCATACATGCACGACTTTTATTGTGAAAACAGAATTGTAACTACCGGGTAAAAGTTCATTCTTAAGGGCCGTTCAGTGTTTTGCGCGGAGTTCAAAAGAGACATAAGCACTCTTAGGAGCATGCACGACGTGGATGCTTGAAATACAAGACACTATATTTAATTACTACCAAAACATGAATGCGTTAAAAACGAAATAATTAATTATGTTCTAATTTGAACTGTACGGCCGGAACAGCGGGTAACTTGTTATTGATATTGTGCAGTGAGTCAGAGTAGCATGTGGGACGCGGATGAGATTGCCCGTCTATGTTACGACCGCTTCAGTGAACTGCCTAAAAGAGGCAAACCTGAGCCGAATAGGGAATGGACGCTTTTGGCTGCAGTAGTCAGAGTGTCCACGCTGCAGACTGGTGACCCCGACCGAAAAACAAGTGGGTCCTTCTGTCCTTTCTATTTAATTTCATGATTGTCCATAAATGCTCTTGAAATATTCATGATCCGCGATTCCTCTTCCTACAGCTGTAAAAGAGGTGGTATCGTTAGCAACCGGCACTAAATGCATCGGCCAATCAGCCATGAGTCCCCGGGGTAAGTACATCTACCTTTGCCCAGATCTCAAGGTAACTCCTCTTCCTCCAGGGGTCGGTAAAACCTGTGAACGGTGTAAGATGGTTTTGTGCGGAGTAAGGGCTTTTAATGCATTCCATTTCATTTTGAGTCAAACGAACATAGTTGTCTGTCTATGTTGATATTCATAATCCCAATTCCATCCCCTGTCAACGCAGGTGATGTTCTCAATGACAGCCATGCTGAGGTCGTTGCCAGGAGGGGCTTTGTCAGGTAAGGGGGAAGGATGTGTGTTGTGTGTGAATCCATATGTGAATCACCAGGGGGGGATAATGCAAATATTAACTTTTTGTATGGGTGGGTGTTGCCCAAAGATATCTAACAGAGCAGCTGCGGAGAGCAGTGACTGGGGAGAAAAGTGAGATTTTTGTGCCTGCCGATGAGAAGGGGAAATGGAGGCTTCACCGCAGAGAGTCCTTTGTGTTTTTCTGCAGTCATACACCATGTGAGTCCTCTGCTTCACTCAATCAGCTGAGACACATACATCCCCAGAAAGGTAGCGGCTAGGACACTCAGAAAGCGGGTAAAGTAAAAAATGATGTGCCATTCTCGCCAGTGTGGGGAAGAAATGAAAAAGGCCAGTAGGATGTTGGGTTACATCTCTATGTGTGTGCAGTTTAAGTCAAGGGGGGTGATGCTAAGATTATACAATTCCTTGGTAAGACCCCACCTAGAAAATTGTGTGCAGGTTTGGTCACCATACCTTAAAAAGGACATTGCAGCCTTAGAAAGGGTTTAGTGTAAGGCTACGAGAACGATTCCTGGTCTTAGAGGATACATATTTAAATTATAAATACACGACTTTTGTCTTAATGAGTATCTTTCTAAAAATAAAGTGGTTCAGAAGACTAGCAAATCCCATTTGGCATCTCTTCAATACAAAACATTTGTGATGTCACAGATTTTAAGGTGCGAGCTGTTGTGGTCCATCTGCAGGTGGAGATGCCTCCATCGTCCCCAAGGTGGACCATGAGCCAGCTCAGCCCTGCAAGCCAGTAATGGTAGAGCAACCCAGAGTTGGTGTCCAAGATGTGTTAGGGGACCCAGAGTTGGGAGCTGATGGTAAACGCCGTATTGAGGACGAGGAAGATGAAGCAGTGAAGCGTCCCAGACTAGAGGAACAGAACCATGAGAGAGGAGCTTGTGGAGAGACACCATGTAGGGAACATGGACAGGCCCGAGACAGTCCCAATGTAAAGGCCTCACCCTCTGACTGCCCTCTGGATCACACCCCACCTCCCAGCTTCTGTCAGGACCGAGCCCCGCCCCCTGACTGCCCTCAGGACCGGGCCCCGCCCCCTGACTGCCCTCAGGACCGGGCCCCGCCCCCTGACTGCCCTCAGGACCGGGCCCAGCACACTGACTGCCCTCAGGCTCCATCCCAGGGCCACCTTCAGGATCAGGTTTTGTCCGTGAACCTACCCCAAGACCTGCACCGGACAGGGGCAAAGTGTGTGTCAGGTGCTCCCAGAGACCCTCAGGGCCCAGGCATGGGCTACCACATTGTGGGAGTGCTGCGAGTGAAGCCAGGTCGGGGGGAACCCACCCTCTCCCTCTCCTGCAGTGACAAGATGGCTCGCTGGGGAGTGCTGGGCTGCCAGGGGGCACTGCTCTCCCACTACCTGCAGGGGGCAATCTACTTCAGTGCTGTGGTAATAGGGAAGTGTCCATACAGTCTGCAAGCCATGAAGAGAGCACTAACCAAAAGGTGAGAAGTGTTGAGTAGTTTATGGAAAGTGAATCTCATATTTTAAGTACTTTTTCCCACTACTTAGTTTAATCCAGCTTGTCCCACAGCATCCATGTGTACTTGAAAGGGCGTGACCCAAGGGAAGTAACTCATGTGACCTGCACTCCGCACCCTACAGGTGTTCACATGTGACAGGCCTGCCTGACGGTTTCGAGGTCTGGCATCCGCAGCTGCTGCAGTCTAGCCTGGAGTTTGCTCACAGCCACGCACTAACGAATCATGCCTACAGGGAGGCGCTGGCCAGCCGGTCAGGCCTGGGCAGGGTATCTCCTTGTGGGGCTGGTGAGTACAGGGGATTATAGGATTTTTTTTAAGGTGGGGGTTAAAGAGGGGCCATAATTCATACAGAGGGGTCTCACCTTATCATTAGCCAATGATACGTTTTGAATTGACGAGTGACACAGGAGGGGGACCCTGGGGACCAATCAGCTTTCAGCTGGGGCCAGTGCCCCTGTTGCCCCACCCCTTTGTACACCCCATTTCTATACTGCCACACTGGATTAAATAGATGTCACTGATGTGAGGCAGGAATGAGAGCATCTGTTCATCCTTGAGCAGTTTGAAGTGGCTAATGATGCATCTGTGCTTGGCTGAGTAGCCTGTTCCCCTCTCCCATTGCTGGGTGCATCCTCCTCCTGTTTTGTCATTGTTTTTACTTTATCTGCAAGTATCCAGTATTATAGAGTCTACAGTGTAATCAATTTTTCCACATAGCATTAATATTTGATGTAGTCACAGTATCTCTTTAATTGTATTTTCAGATATAGTGGCTTATGTTGCGATAAATATGCAGCCTGGGTGGTCTTGCCAATGTTCTTATGGACAGAACCTCCCTGCTATTTGGGAATATGCTTGCACAACACCTATGGAGATTATAACGAAAACGTGTGCTGCTCGATTGGTACTGTTCGCTGGGGTTCACTCAAGTTTCCCGCCTCTGTCTGTCACAGCGATAAGCTGGTGCGCAGTTCCTGACCGACCACTAGATGTCACCTCGAATGGCTACAAGCAGGGTGTGACGAAGAAGGCGCTGAGCACCTCACAGGCCAGGTGAATGTGGTTCAGTCTCTTTATCTCTTTTTCTTCCTCCTCTCCTACCCCACCCCGCGCCCAGCGTGCGCTCACTGTATTCTCAGCAGTTAAAGTCGAAGCTTGTTTTTATCCACGATGAAGGGCTGCTGTTCATTCCTGTTCTTCAAGTTTTAACAAGAACAAGATTGACAAAAAACTGCTCATGTTTTCTGCTGCCCCCAAGGTCGGGTTCAGTTGCGGCAGATTTCCTACCTTCCACCCCTTTTGTCATTGTGTAAGACCCAGGTGACACTCGCTATGATTATTCTGCACGGGTGACTGTGAGGCATCATGTTCTCTGTCTGGAGGTCTTCCTTAGCCAGAGGCTTCCTGTACTAGATGCTGGTCCTTATATCATTTGAACAGATGCTGACTTCTTAGATGCACATGAGCTCCTTATGATCCCCCTCTCTTGAGACCTGGTCCTTCCTCAGACAGTGTGTCAGGTTCAGTGTCATTTCTTGTGTGCAGCATTGGCGCAGGCGATACGTGGCGATTCGTAGGCTGACACGGATACTGTTTGACACCTTCATACTTCACACCTTTTTCATTTGACTCGTACTCTGCTCTTATAAACACAAACACAAATAAAAAGGAAGGACGATGTTATAGATTAACGATAGTCACACTGGCACAAAAAATAGCTGCTCAATGCTACAAGCAGAAAATCCGCTTTCCAGTGGCGAAGCGAATTTGTGAATGAAATTAACTTTGGTTTAGCTGAGCAAGTTTGCGGGTCAATCTGGCCTGGCATGGGCAAGGATGACCCTTCATTATTGTAGCTGTCTCTGGGCACCCTGTCCTTTTCGATTGCCAGATCGATTGCAAATATCACAAGAAACATATGCTGACTGACTGGTGGTAAGCATTCAGATGGGGCTTGAGAGCCTGACAAGAAGTTTAATTCTGATACACATTATAACCAAAGACTGACATATCTGCTACACATAGGCGATACAAAGAGTTAAATGCACCAGTAATTGCTTGTTATGACAGCACAGATGCACATTTAGTTTATTTGCGCTGTTAACACAAGAAAATTTTTAATTAAAAATTAGGGTTCGTACAGTCATGAAAATCCTAGAAAAATCATGGAATTAAGGTATTAATTATTAATATTGGTATTAAAATGCGCATTTAAAAAACGGTGGTGGCATGCATTTTTATACCACGTCAGCAGGGTACAAATGTACCTGTTAAAAAGGTCTTTCAGTAAGACATACCTAGGGTCATGTTTTTCCATTCAAGAGCGAAGGGTTCGGCCTGTCATGCATTATTGTTTGTTGTAGTATCGTGTGGGTGTGTGTGTGCTTGTTCATGTTTTCAATGTCAAATATTTAGTGTAGTCATGTACAGAATGCTAAAAGGAAATACTTTATATATGACAAATATCGCTAACTTGAAGCGTAGAATGTGGAACATTAGATGGCAGGTGAGGGAGACCCCTTTACATCTTTGATGGCAGGTGAGGGAGACCCCTTTACATCTTAGATGGCAGGTGAGGGAGACCCCTTTACATCTTTGAAGGCAGGTGAGGGAGACCCCTTTACATCTTAGATGGCAGGTGAGGAGATATTTTTGGTGTCACTTTCTTTCAAGTTCAGAATAAACTCAAAATACTTTGTATTGTCTCCTACATATTTCAGGGTTATAATTTACCGCTGCATAGTTTTTTTTTTTTTGTCATTTGTCGATTTTCAGTTTGGCACCGTTCGGTTGAGCAAGGTACAACACCAAGTCTGAAATTCAGAAGACTTTTATTTGTACTTTGAACAAAGTTGACATATTTCAACACCCCGCCTCCATCCTCTTAATAAAGTGGGTCATCTTTTTTCCTCTCTTCAGGTCTCTCATCTGTAAGGCTGAAGTCTTCCGGTCTTTCTTGGCACTCCGGGCTGCTACTGCAGACACCCAGCTCCCAGAATCTCTCAGGTTAGAGCCTCAATATGAAAGGAATGTCTCTCTAGGCCAGACATTGCTAACAATGGACATAGGGGTTTCATGTACAGAACCTGCATTCTGTATTTGATTGTCTGTGATGCTGATGAATGGGCTAATCTCTTGTGCCTTCAAGAACAGAGCCTTTCTGTCTCGCTCCAAAATATTTGCAACATGATTCTTTCCTTCCCCCTCGTTTGGGATTCAAACCCAACCCCCAGCCCCCAACCCCCAGCAAGCTCACCTGCCTGTTTTGATGATGTTGATGAGACAATCAAGGTCGCGTTGATCCAGAAAGACTGATCGTTTGCCGCTCTAAGTCAGACATATTGATCGCTTTGAGCTCTGTTAGTCAGCCTGCGAGCTGACATAATTTTTGCAGAATAATACCGTTAAAATTGCACCTACTGGCTCGCTTGAGCGAAAGCTGTTTCCCCAAGTCAGGCCTCATGGAGGAAATTTCGTCGATTCCACACACCCTCACACAGGGGCCCACAGACATTACACCGACCCACACCCTCACACATCATCTGGGGCTCACAAACAGGAAATGAATCCTTGGCTAGGAGAGAAGTGAGGATATTTGACCAGACTGATGAAGAGCAGGTTTGGGGCTTGGAGACTGTGTGGGGGAAGGAGCATGTGTTTGATACACTTTCACAGAGGGCCCTTTATCTTCTGCCCGGCCGCGCGTTGTGGATGGCCGTGCCTGACGGCAGACTGTCCCAACAGGGCAAGGGAGCTTCTGACCTATGACGACTACAAGCAGGCCGCACAGACCTACCAGCAGGCCTGGCTGCAGCTGCGCACGCAGGCGTTCCCACTGTGGCCGCGCAGTCCCCGACACCTGCTGCAGTTCAAGTGAAAGGCGCAGGGACAATGTGCATCTGAACCCGCGTTACGGATGGTACGCTGAGTCACGGAAGCACCCTAAAGAAGCCATTGCTGTGGGCCACACGTACAATTCAGAATCTCACATGCAGCTTTTGTTTATAAGAAACAGACAGGCTGTTTTTTTGTTTATTTTATTGGTTAATTCTTCCAACTACCTTACCTTTCAGTTATAACTTAGTCTTAAATATATTCATATAACTTCAAAAAAAAAAAAAAAAACGAACAAAGGTTAATAATGAAATTTTTAAAAATACTGATGCTTCTGGTATTTCTACAAAATGTCTAACTGGAAAAACGAGAACAGCATACTGTGTTTTGTTCGTCTCAGCTAAAGATAAATTATCAAATTTTAATGTATACATCTTTCATACAGCAGAGAAAAGCCGAGATACAGATGCATTATAATTTCTCTGTTCTTCACATGTCAGTTTATGTTTGATGAAGCCTGTGGCTTGGGGGGCGCTGTGAGGTGCGGATGTGATTGTATGCGTTGGGTGGGGAAGCAGCATGGCAGGTGTGAAGGTGTCGTCTCTAGAAGCCGAACGTATTCTCGCCGCTGTATGCTACGTACAAAAAGCCGTCCTCGTCCTTCTCTTTCTCGTACAGCTGTCCCATTGTTAGGCTGCAGGAGATGGGGGGGGGGAGGGGGGGTCACACATGATATGTGAGCCATTCATAAACTGCTCACCTGTGTTTGCAGAAGCCAGGTTGTGAACTTTATAGCAAGGCTGAATCCCAAAAATCCCAAAAAGTCGTTTTTACGCCTCCCTCAGCTTGCACTTTGTAGAGTAAGCTGTCCGCGAAGGGCAGCCACCCATAGCGGCACCCAGGGAGCTGGGGGTTAAGGGCCTTGCTCAAGGACCCACAGACATGCTGAGGCTGGGTTTGAACCGGCGACCTTCTGATTACAGGCACACAGGCTTAGCTGCCCCCGAAGATTAACTGCCTGTATAAAGAATCGTGCACTGACTACACACTCAGTAGTGTCATCAAGAATTATGCGATTGCACTTTAGAGGTTGCGTTTCTGATGTTTCCTCTGGGCCGCTTGGAACTGGTGATCTTCTATAAGATACCAGTATATGGAACACAGCCACATAGGTTTGGTTCTGAATTCACCTGGAAGTCACTATAAATCGGGGGGCAGGAAATAACACAGTTACGCTGCCTTGGCATACATGTAACAGTCTAAATTTTAATTATTTCCCAATGGAAGTGATTCCAAACTGGCATTAAGAATTTCAGTTACAGTCCCAGTATGAATTGTTGCAGTGACTCTAAAATACATATCAATTATTAATGTCTACCTCATGTGGAACTGCTTTAGCTTGGACGCTGGGATAAACCATATCGAATTTAGCTTTCAAAGTGGTTCGACAGGTGTGTTATGAGCAATGCAGCATGCAGAGCCCAGTCATTGTGACAATGGCATACCAAGAGACTGGTGCCATGACAACCAGACCATTCTAGAAGTCCCTCTGACTAGTTAAACAAAAGCGAAAATACTATTGGCCAATGCAAAAGCTCCCATACATTAATGTTGTATAATGCAGCAATATTAGCTAATATTACAAAGACAAAACAATCACACATTTTTGAATAAAGTCACAGAAGTTAATGTATCACCGAACAAACATCATAAAAAAGGGGACGGCTGCTGGCGGATGGGAACAGGCGTCTGACCTGGACTGAGGGACGGTCTTGTCGACAAACAGGAAGATGGCCTTCTCCGATGGCAGCTGGATGCGCTTCCTGATTATCCACATGAACTGGGCCACGGTGATGTCAGACGGAACTAGGTACTTCCGTTTGTCGATGTCCACAATCTGCGAACCGGACACTTTCTCCACGATGACCTGAAAGGCGCACACGCGGGGGCAGGAACATTTCATGGGAAAACGTGAATACTCTGTATAGGCCCTCGCCTCAGCCCATATGAAGGTTGTCAAGGTCCTCCCTGTTGTCTATTCTTTGTTATTCCTTTGCATTAGCAGATATTGAAACGGCTATATATAGTATATAATGTCGATTTATTTATTTAGCAGGTGCTTTTATCCAAAGCGTTGTACAGTTGAGAAACAGGCTGACACAGTCCCTGAAGCTATTGGGTTTAAGAGCCTTGTTTAAGGACCTGTAGTTGAAATCGCTCGACCAATCATGGAACTGAACTGGTAACCTTTCAATCACAGGCATAAATAACTAAAATCACAATTAATATTACACAGAAGTTAGTGATGCCATGTGTACAATGCTGTGCCTACAATGTTTGGTTCTTTACAGAAGTGTGCTAGCTAAATATCTTGCGTCCTACATGCACCCTTGTATTTATGTCAATTATGTCATAGGTTTCATGTCCCTGGCTATATTCCCATCAGAATAGATGTGTACACATTATTAATGCTAGAGCACAAATACCAGTTATGATTTTAGGAGTCTAAAGCAAAGAATGCACAACCCCCACCGGACACAAGTATTTACTCACCGGGACCCTGTCTGGGTATTTGTTGCGAATTTTGGCCGACTCCACACACCGGTGATCTGTCATAGAGATTACATACAGTGCGGTGAGTCGGCGGAAGTTACAATTATTATAATGAACCATAAAGCTGATAAATGAGGACTATTAATAAACTTTATTGGATGATGTGTTTCCATATTATATTTTACAATGAGGCATGGCATTAAATGACAGAATGATTAGAGCAGTCCCATGAATAGAAGCTCTCTAGATATCAGGGTTCAGTTTACAGTGCATATAATTAGCTGACAGTCAGCTACTTCATATATGACTCACTTAAATTAAAACAATACGTTTGCTAAGTAGAGCTGTCGAAATCAATGTGTATTGCAGATTTAGCGATTATAGCTATGCATTTATTCAGGTTCTTACAGGCATGATCCTGGAAGAGCTGGATGAGAGGATTTCATTCACGTAGTGATGAATCGTTTCGAAGAACAAACACAATGAATGATCTCTGATTGGTTAATACAGCCGCCTTAAAGACTCATCTTGCATCCCTCTATGCTGTTATCACATATGCTAACTTTGATAACGGTACTTAGACATATAAAAACAGCAAGCATCCCTTGGCAAAAAAAAAACCCCAAAATCAAAGTAAATATGGAAGAAGCAGGACGTCTTTTTCCTCATGTGTACCCACAGAACCCTGCAGCTGCAAACCCAGGGCCACACATCACAGACACATTCAGGTACAGCGACCTTGTCCCATCACAGCCATCCTGCCAAGCCTTCGGAAATGGTCACCACCTAAGATTCCCCGGCATGAACCTGAAACGCTCGCAGTTTGGCCTGCAGAGGTAACTCCAGTTATGCATCGATGTGGTGACACGCAAATCCGGACCGACATTTGAATATGACTCCAACATCAATTCCTAATGTTCCTGTGTACTGCTAATCGATGAGCTGCATCAGGGCCTGCCAGAATATTTACTTGCTGAAACGATAACGTGCATTTAAATTATTAGCGTGGTCGACTCACTGATCACTATCAGCAATTGAAGGCATGTTCGCTGCTTGAATGTTTTACATATCTGAATGAAATGGGTTATAGACGATGTACCAACACCATGTTGTGTATAATGTGAACTGATGTGCTGATTGATTTTTTTTCCAGCTTTTGGTGTTAGAGGACAAACGCATTTTTATTGATCAAGGAAGGACAACTGGCAATTACAGCCAGTGTGTAGCATGCTTGCATACAATATTTCGCAATCTGCATCTTCTCTTGTGTTTTTTTTTTGTTTGTTTGTTTTACTTCTATGTTCTATACGTTACATGAGCATCAGTGCCATTTCAGCAATAGGTAGTTTGTATAGGAAAGGAATCGTGGTTCAATGTTAGCCTCACCCGAAGTACAGAGTCCACAGGGATTCCCCAGCCTTTAGTTTAATTAGCCCAGATTCAAGAACTATTTACAGAAAAATGTCTGTACCTTTCACAAGGACATATTGATCCAAACAAGCTAGGGCCACATCATCCGATACAATGTGTAGAACATGCTTTTAATTATTTTAATTGATGTTCATGTCTAGCCTATCATTGATTTTTAATTTGTTTACTTAGACAAACTGCTCTGCTCCAAAAAGGAAGATCCTTATAGAAGCACTTTCCTCTATGCATTATACTGTCCTTTGTTCATTTTCCCCTTCCCAACTCCCGTCCCATCATTCAGTAGTAGTTCTCAGAGGTGTGAAACCTGTATATATGCACACCCCTCACTGTATTTTCTTTTTATTTGTACTTTTTAAGAATCGAGGCACTGTGCACGTTTAGGCGATATCAAGTACGTCGTGTACGGATATTCTCTGTGATAAAAGAGCCAGCGACGCTGAAGAAAAGCTAATTTGATTTTTACTTTTATTATACATTTATTGCATATGGAAAATACAGAAATATCCCTCTGACGTCATTCCTTTTTACAGTATCGGTTTTTGTAGATGGCCAGAAATTGTCAACTGTCATGACAGACTGTTCCGGTCCGGTGACAACCGACGTTTAGCTGCTCATAATTCCATCCAGATTTAACAATTTTGTTGATTTTTGATCGAGATGATATTACGCATATTTATAGTTACAAACGATCGCACTATTAACAATTTCACGTCACGAGACCTGCATTTATTTATAACCCAATAAAATGTAAACATGTTGCTCGGCGATCGTGTTTTGAAAGTCACTATCGCAGTTAAATGCAATAACACAGAAGGCAGACACATGACACCAAACGCACAAAACAGTGGCGGACATTTCGGAAATAAAAGCCTTGGTTCCAACAATATGAACATTTTCTCGAGCTGTGATGTAATGAAAACACTTACCCAGGGAATGGTCCTCTTTAAACATCCATTTCATTTTTGCAGATTGCTCGAGCCGATATTTCACACAGAGATCCAAATTAATAAAATGGTACGGAACTGTTATATTAATATAACGTATTATATAAAAACGTTGCCAATAACATAGAAAAACAAGAGTCAGGCATCGAAGTCCAAGCCTTAGGATGATGTCACGCCCGGACCAAACCATTAAAATAAAAGGGGGTGAATGTTTTTTTTTCTTCTGATTCAACAATATTGCAATAATTAAGTTCGGTAGAATTATAACCGTTCAATCTGTTTGATTGAATTATTTCAAGTGTACAACATCAATAATTAGAAAGTTACTTTTTAAATAGAACATTGCATAACATAACATATTGTGTCCTGTCAAGTTTTGTGTATTATAAAACTAAAAGAAAACATTGGCCTATGTAATATAATTTCAATTAAGGCATTACTCTGTATCTTGAGGTTGATGGCCTTGTACAGATACTAAAGACAATACCCAACCAAACATGGATTTTCTAACTGCTTATCCTAACCCTAACCCTAACCCGGTGAGCACTGGGTACAGGGATTCAATGGCTATAACCATATTGTTATAACGTAATGACATTTTTCAATATATTGTTTTAAAACTAATTCCAGTTTATGGAATTATTTTGCAGATAATTAAATTGGATTGAGATTAAAAACAGAGGGCAATACTAAGAAACAGGTTTTTAATAAATGATATAACCTTTCTCAAAAAAATAATAATAATAATAATAATAATAAATGCAAATAATTTATCGTATTTGCATTTCCCGTGCACAGTATAACGTCATTTGTTTTTGTCACCATCATGTCTCATGTGCCCCCAAGTGTAGAAAAGATTGACTTCTGAATTGCAATTCCAGAGAAGTTCACTGCGATGGCGTACAGTGTGACCTGTGTGGCGCGATATGTGACCGAGGGTTAGCGAGAAGTCACGTTTCCATTTGCTTAATTGTTTCCCTTTGCAACGTACAATGGCATTGAGAGGAATATCCACTACCCCGATGCTGCACCGACATCACGGAATGTACGGTCAATTTACACCCTCATTCATTTGCTTATTCGTAACAATCGTCGTTTTATATAGTTATTATCTCTCGCGTATGTGGCGTCACTCACGGCTTCGCATTCTCACGCCTTTAAAGACAAAAACTAAATCGAATGCTTTTAAAATCATCGTTGACGCGAAAATAACAAAACAAAAATGTTACACATTTCTGTTACAAGACACGGTCCCCCAACAAATAGAATATGAATGCAGTGGTGCCATTTTTTAAAAAAATTGTATGCACGCCCGTCATTCAAAACACTAGTTTGGCCACTTCAGGAATTCACACGTCAGGCAGGATCTTCTTGGATATGTCAGCCAGAATGATTGTGATTCTGTTATGTGTTGATCTTACCTCTTGTTCCTGCCTTACTTTTGAAGCCCTGTGATTCAGGGCTGCTAACTCATGCATCTGGAGTGACATTCATGCTTTCACGCAAGAAACCTTACAGCAACTCTATATTGTTCTAATATAAACCTAAAATTAGCTCCATCAAAAGCGTGGGCCGTGGGGGTAGTTTTATGAATGCATTCTTTTTCATTTAGTTGCGGGAACAGGGTTGTCTCTCTCAAAAATAGTCAGTGAGTCATGATCTTCCTGTAGAGATGCACTGACTACTTCACCAGCAAGGCAGAAGTCAACAGAAGGAGCCTGTAAAATAGCATTTGCAGGCCTCAAGGCACCAAGTACTGTCAGGAGGAATCTGCCTCAAAGAAATTGTTTTCTCGGCATCAACAAACCTAATGCTTGCGTGCGAGTACGCACACCTGCTACACTCTCCTCCGAAATGCCTGAATGTCAAGGATTCAGGAATCGGGAAATTCTGGCATGGGGCTGAGGCATGGTGCAGGCAGGAAGAAAGGTGGATGACCCCCTCGCTCACGAGACAAACAGGGTTTAGTAACAAAACTGAAAACACTGGGAACACTACTAAACAATAACAGACCACGCGGGGTTAAAAAAAAAGGATCAGGGCAACAAGGAAAGAAAAAGTACAAAATACACAATAGAGCTACACAACTGACATGCAACAACAATCACCCACTAAGGAACTGAACTGAAACAGGAACTTATATATATAAATAAATGTGTATGCATGTGTATATGTATGTATGTGTATTTTGGGTTTGTGCAATTTTTATTTACTGGCTGTTGCAACAAGTAAATTTCCCCAGTGTGAAATCAATAAAGTTTTATCTCTTGTAACGAAGGCAGGTATAACAGAACCATGGCAAAGGAAAAAAAACTAAAACAGAATACAAGTCACGAACATAGGAACTCTGGGGAGCAGGGGGACCGTGACACTGAAGGGATACTAAGGATAGCATCCTGATTTTCCATGAGACACTTTGTCACATCTTGGTGACCTGTCCACCACATCTGCAGCAGGCATTTAAAGGAGGGGACTTTTGTGGCACGTAGTGACAATGGAACAAGGAGTGTAGTGATCTTGATATCTCAAAAAAAAATCTGCACATGGACCTGCCTCCATTGCATGAACCAGCTGGTGATTATAGCAATGGATATAGGGAATGTATTTAGCTATATTTTATTACCTATTTTTTTTGTTTTTACCAGAGTATCAGCAGATTTCATGTAAAGAAGAATTGGGTTAATGCGCAAACACGTGATTGACAGTTACACATCAAAGCATTTGCAAACTTGTATAGGCTTACTATTTTTGCTGACTTTGTGGTGGCATACATGACTGGAATATAGAAATTTGTACACATATGCAGTTGCGACTGGAATGTATCTTTATGAATTTATACAAACACTATTGGCCAGTTTATGTTTATGCACAGAGACATACAAATGCAATACAGTAAAGGAAAACTCATTTATAAACCTGTGTTTAATCCAAGTTTTTATTAAACTTAAATTTGTAACTAAGTTACAAATAAACCTTAAACAAAAACTCTGCCTGTTCACATTGGGTCAGACTAATTAATGACATTGTATTATAAGATTGGTGTGCTAAACCTGACATTAGAGTCTTTTCACTTAACATGAGTTGATTATGCAAGAGTCCTGCTACAAAAATTATAACAGGACCTCAGAGCCATTCAAAATCATGGTACTTTTATTTTGATACTTAAGTACATTTGAAGGCAAATACTTTTACTCAAGTGTAAGTTTAATGGGAGGACTTTTACTGGAGTAACGTTTTACCTTGAGTATCTCTACTTTAACTCAAGTACATGGTTTGTGTATGTCATTCACCACTGCTGAAATTATTTACTATTTACAATTCTACACTTCAATCACAGACAGCATCCTGACATGTTTCATCAACATTGTTGTTCCATTGGTGGAATGGATTCTGTCACAAAGAGAAAATGGTAACACTTTCTTGTGAAGTTCCCTTTTATGATGCATCATACACTCCTTTAAAGCACATTATGATGCATTCATAAAATATTATAAATATGGCTATAAATTGTTATGAAAAGGCATCACACTTCATGTTTATTGTGCAACATGAATGTGCTGTTAAGCTCTCATCTATAATACACTATAAATACCTGCATCTTATTTTCTGTTTTTGGTCCTGGTTAGCTGGTATCTCGCTCCTGGATTCATGGTCCTGATAGCTAGTGTTCTGCCACCTGATACCAATTATCCTGCTTAATGTGGAATCTTCCAAACCACTGTTACTAGAAAATTCTGTGCAGTTTTCAGTCTTATTTTAACTCTGCCCCAGATTTTGTCGAGTGTGTTGCAGCCATCGAATTCTAACTGCATATATTTACAAAATACAATTAAGTTGTATAATACAACTGATGAAGATCTTTTCATTGCACTTTTGTCAGTTAAATAAAGGTTCATGCGAAGGAACATATCACAGATTTATTGTTTTATTGCATTTTAGAAAATATCCTCTTTTCTGGAAATGGAGTTT
>JAODKE010000020.1:19297765-19309394 GCA_026779605.1 Mormyrus hasselquistii | reverse complement strand
ATAGATAGATAGATAGATAGATAGATAGATAGATAGATAGATAGATAGATAGATAGATAGATAGATAGATAGACGGATGGATGGATGGACAGATGGATGGACGTATAAATCCCGTTGGTAATTGTAGGTTTACTGTAACACAACACACACATTTGCAGGGTTAATAGGACATTTATTCATCAATATGGAATAACAATAAATGACAAACAACAAACAACAACAACAATGCAAAGAATATCGGAGGAAATATTGCATGGAATTCCGTAGAAGCAGCTGAGAAATAAACAGTATTTCACTGTGGGCTACGCAGGATAGCACTGACATACAGAAACAGACAGCATGGCTGTTCAATTTGCGGGCGCCGGCCCTGTCAGCGGTTGCCGATCGGGGGAGGGTGGGGCTGCAGAGTAGGTAGCGATTATTAAGGCTCACGCTCAGCTACACTGTGTGCCGCATCTGCGTGGCATGAGGGCTGCAGCGGGAAACTTGCCAAGGCTGGAAAAGCCCCCCAGGGCTGGAACGATAAAAATTTTGTTGCATGATAATGTGAGCATTACATGCTAAATTTAACAAAAAAATAAAATTTATTGCTCTATTTGCTCTATTTCAGACGAGACACTTTGGTTTGTATTTTTAGAAAAGTTGAGATCACAGAGCGCAGTTTCATTTATGAGTTGCATAATGTAGCTAATAATGAATCAGGGAGACATTTTATATGTCAGACGTTGGGTTTGTGCATGACAGCGGAGCTCAGGGCACAGGTAGGATTACAGGTGACATAAAGTTCAGATGATGTGTCTCAGAACCTCAAATCAAAGTGGGTCAGTCAGACCATGGTGAAGGCCCAAGCTTGCTGGGTTCAGAGGCGTGGCCACAGACCCCTAGGTGAAAACTGATTGGCCTCCTTCCCTGTCACTCACAGATTCATAACATACCATTGGTCAATGATAAGGTTGGCCCCTGCCATGATTTATGGCCTCCCCGAAAAGTCGACCCTGTTGGGGTTTGATTAGGTTGATTACTGAGACCACAGAGGCCTGATGTGACCCCCATGTCACCCTCCCAGGTCCCTGCGCAGCCTGTCCCGTCACTCCGTGGAAGTGGAGTTCCCTCACCTGTACGCCCACGGCTGCAGTCTGCGCGATGTCTGCTCCGACTGCACCAAATTCGTGGCGGACGTCATCTCATCAAGCCGCCGCAGCCTGGACATCCTGAACAACACACCCAAAAGGGAGAGGGCTGTTCCCCTACAGCGCCCCCTCTCGCACCCGCAAGGCACTGCAAGGTGTTGCAAGTGAAGGGAAGACTGACTGGTCCATCGCCCCCCTGCCCCCTTGCCCGGCATCCCAGTCTCGGTTTGCGCCTCCTCCCACCTGACTGCTGCGACCACACCTGTGCCGTGCCCGTTTGCACCTGGCTAGACTACCGCCCCCCGCCCTCACTCCTACCCCCATTGTTTTTTCACATCTAAGGGTGAAGAGTGTGCAGGGTGGACCTGTCAGGGGCCTTTGGTCACGTCATAGACACGCTCCTCTTAGAACAGAATCTCTGTGTGTTCCTGTCCGCAGGCGGTATGGTGAGCATGGCCTGAATGGAAGGCTAGCGGTATGGCTGCCATGGCGACAGGCGGTATCTGTACGTTATACATCCTTTAGGCTAGAGATTAACAGGATGTCAGGGCACAAATGTACGAATGCTTCAGTGGCTACTGGTTTTGTTTATATTTTGATTTGAAATCTTTATATTTCCTTTTAAAGAATGACTTAAATGTATATGTTTGTGCTAAACACATAATGTTATACGATATCTCGGTAAACCCCTGAAAGAATTTTTATATTTCAAAAGCTCTACCTTCCCCTGCAGATATTCTGTGTCGTCATGTTAGAAAGAGCTCAGTTTACATTGTGCAGCTGCTTGGTATCTTGAACACGCTGGGAACCCTAACCTCCCAACTCCCACCGCTGAGCGCAGACCGCAGACTAGACAAGGGGGACGACGGAGACAGAGAACACAGAGGCCCAGAGTCTCTTCACGCTGAATTCTCTCTCTGTGCTTGCATCGCTTTCACGCGGAATGTGGCTTTTTTTGAACTGACAAGAAAAAAAGGGTGAATGGGCCAACACCTCCACTCGCACGACGCCCCCCCCCCCCCGTCCCGGCGCTTATGTGCAGGCACGCCGTAATTCGCCGCTGCCATGGAAACCACAGGGGACTACAACAAACAGGAAGTGGGGGCTGGAGTGAGTCAGCTTGTGGGTTGCACAGGGCATGAAGACTGTCACTTTAAGCGTGTCACGGAGCCAAAGGCAGAGCACCCCGCTGTCACGGACCCGTCATCAGCACCCTGATCTGTGCCTGAATGCAGGGCCTGGCGCTGTTCAGGATGGGGTGCCACTTCCCATTGCCTCTCCTCCCCATCCTAAATCTGGTGGGCTCATGTCATTATTATTAGCCAATAAACCTCGACTGCAGTAAAGAAAAAAAAAACTGCATGTGGTGAGTGATCTTTGTGGCCTTGCTGGGACCTGCTGCCCCAGATCAGGTGCATGCAACCAGCAGACTGAAGATGTGACACGTCCAGGAAGAAGATGCTCCCATCCACACAAGGCGGGGGGTTGGTGCCAGGCAGCGAGCTTCCTTGCATTTTGTATTTTTGATCAGGTCTGCTACACGGGGTCCTATAAATTATGCTGCTTTGTCCAGCTATTATAGTTCAAAATAGATTAGCTGCTAACACTGGCACTGGAGAAGCATGTAACTTAAATGACAGCACAATGAATTGTAACAAAAAGGGTCAGAAATGTTCGTTAACTCAATGCAGGGATGGCCTATTGACCCACTTAGAGAAACTTTTAAATAGCACAAACTATGTAAATAACGTCATGTTTCAATACACCATTTTCTGAGTCATATCGTTTCATAATATCAGTGGCTGCGCGACAATTCTTATATACCAGTTACAAGTATTTATTCAGGGGCTTCGTTAAGCCTATTGTAGGGCAATTTTTGAATTGGAATTGGAAATTGTAATTTATGTAGAGATACTTTACTAAAATGACGCCAATTGCACGCAAAATTACCGATAACTGGTTTGTAATAAAGTCCGTGGGGTGGCAGCCGCAGAGCCCACGCCGGCGGGAGGAGCGCCTGTGGGGCCAGGAAGGGAAGGGCCGGATCGGGTCGCTCCGCCTCTCATTGGCCACGCCGCTGATCCCGCCTCTGCGTCCCGGCTTCTCTTTTACTTTCAGACGTCGGCGGATCGCCCTGGCCGCGCTTCATGAATATATAAAGCGGCCCGGAGCTGAGGCTTTTTCGGAGGGGGGGTTGTGCCTTCTTAGGAAGGTTCCGCTTCTCGTCTTTCTCGTAAAGCGGTCGGTGCGGAATTCGGCTCCCGGGTGGGTGTGTCGGAGGGGATCGCTGCGCTTCTGCTCACCTCGGGACGGGGCGGAGGGAGGTAGAGCGGAAAAGTTCAATATGAATTTAGTGTGAAGCCCGGACCAGAGTTACTAGCATGGCCATCTGGACCCGAGCGGACAAAAATGGACAGCTGGACCTCCTATTTCGGGACCGCTGGATCCGTGTTTCAGCCGAGCTGACTCAAGAGACTTTAACTCTTACGGCCGAGTCGGAGATAACTGGACCCGGGAATGGCGCCGATCACGCCTCGCCGGGCCTGCGGAGCTCGGTGTCCAACGGAAACCAGTCAGGAGCATCACCGGATAACTCGAACCGCAGCCGGACTCAGAACCACGCCGTGCCGCGACGGAGCAGCAGCCCGGTGCGCGGGGGTATGGGCAGGGGTCAATGCGAAGGCAGCCACGGCTTCGCCAGTCCCGGTTCAGCCAGGTCGGCCAACGACAACGGAACTATTTCTGATTTTGGCAGCCCGGGATCCAGCTACGGTAGCCCTGGATCCAGCGTAAGTTCTAAGCAGGGTGATCCCCCAGCCAACTTCGACAACAACCCGTCGGAGGGAGTGCGGAAAGTTCGAGTTATCAAGCAGGAGTCGGGGGGACTGGGTATCAGCATCAAAGGGGGCAGGGAGAACCGAATGCCCATCCTGATCTCCAAGATCTTCCCGGGACTCGCAGCGGACCAGAGCCAGGCTCTCCGTGTGGGCGACGCCATCCTGTCAGTCAACGGGATCGACCTCCGCGACGCCACGCACGACTCGGCGGTGCAGGCGCTTAAGAAGGCCGGCAAAGAGGTGACGCTGGAGGGTAAGCCGCGCAACTCGACCGCCGGGGACTCCCGCAGGCCGGGTGCGGAGGGGACCCGGAGGGTGCCGGTGCTCCAGCCTAAACAACCGCTAAACTGACGATCAGAACGATCAGATAAAAATATGTTTTAAAAACACATCTCAGATCATTCGGGTATATGAGAAGTACTCAATAAAAGCCCATAAACATTAAATGGCGCGTTAGATGTCATTTGAGCTGACAATTAGCGAAGTATTGTGAGGGATGCGGTGAGGGGGTGGGGAAATTTAGTTTGCACTCTCTGGAAAGTTGCTTCTATAATTGCAGCGAGTTTCCTTACAGTGTTACCGTGATCTGTGTCTGTATATGGAAATGCGGTATTTACTGAGGAGGCACAGGTAACGGGGAGGGAGGGCACGGCTCTCATAAGAACAGCGTGCGATGACACGGCTTATTATTGCTATTAATAATAATAACAATATTACATGTTATTTTAAAAAGCAATAATAACAATAGTAATGCCTTTTAAAATACAATAAGATAATAGTAGTAGTAATAATAATAATAGGTAATATCAGGACATTGCTAGATGAGGTGTGCTATCAGGCATTGCAATCAAGTTCATCAGCCTCCAGAAAACGGGCACCTCAGACCGTTGTGCCGCTACTTAACTACCCGTTTGTGTGGGGCCCTGATGATCGGGGGCCCCCATTATGTCAAAAACGGTCACTGCACCAGAGGGGCCCCTGAAATAACAAACCTGCCCTTGTCTGTGTGGGCAGAGAGCAAACTGTGTCCCGATTGCTCTCATTGGCTTTACATTATGTACATGCGTTTTATTACCTCTCTGTGTTTCGATGACATCCATCCATCTTTCCGTGGCTTCTGCTGGACGTGTTCCCTGAGGAAGGGAACTGAAACACAAGGCATCAGGCAGCGGTACACTATGGACAGCAGTGCAGTCCGCCAGAGATACTCGATACATTTAACCTAATAATATAGTAATAATTCCCAATTACCCATTGCCATTTAGTTGTACTCAGTAATGTTTGACTGACCTTGCAGCACTTGACGCTCTTATTCCGGCGGCTGTTAAACTGCCCTTTTGACAGTTTGACGGCCATTTTCGTTTCGCTCTGGGGCTAATTTAAGCATGTCTCTTGGATGTAAGTGACCCTGATTTAAAAAAGGTCTGTGGCGTGTTTCACAATGGGGCTTAAATCGCTGGCTCTGGGGGGGTCGAGGGGGGGGAGTGTAACCTGGTGAATAAGCAACTGAGCCACTAAACCAGGCGACTGCAGCTCTCTGCTTTCGATCCGAGACCCTCTGCCTCCTAATCGCTGTTTGTTTTTTCCTGTCCGATTCAAGTTTGTTTTGCACCAATCAGTCCAAGAAAGTGCAAAGTAGGAAATTACAATACACTACAAGATCGAAGAATTCTCTTTTTGTGAAGTTGGACAAAAGCTCCAGCGAAGTAAATGTATGTAATATTATGATGTAAAATGTAGTGTGTTATTATTATCCAGATAATGTTTTAACGTAATACCGTATTAATGATGGTAAGTACAAGGCTAGGGCGTCTAGTTTATTTCTTGGGATGGAAGTGTGTCAGAACAGAGGAAGTGTAAGTATAGTACTGTGCTTCCCACCAGAGGAATGGCAGGATACAAGTGAACAGACTTCCCTGGGGGAGAATGACGGGCATATGGTTGGGGTCGCATCCCCTTCATTCGCATTGTGCAGGTAAAGGGCAGTAATGAGACCGTGACATTTCCTTTATTTATGAGGTGCGTTTATCCAAAGTAACATACATTTTTTTAGGACATATGGAGGAATTGGGGTTAAGGGTCTTTCTCAAGGGTCCAGCGGTGACATCACTCTGCCGACTCTGGGATTCGAACCAAAGACCTTCTGACCATAGGCACGCTATCCACAATGGCCACCCGACTCAAATTACACAAGCTATCAGTCATCCATGTGAATGGGAAGCGTCTCAGTGACACTTGTACACCATTCAGAACAGAGCATCCAGTAATCCATTCATTCCCTACCAGTTAACGACAATGTTACATGAAACAGGCAGCAGAATATTGCAGAGCTGGGTTTCCTAACTCCCTCCGAGCGCAAGAATGACTTGGCAAACTGCTAAAAAAAATGACTATGTCACTTTCATGTCTGAAAAATCTACCTGGACCAATAGACCACATTCCGGTCGTCCGGAGGATCTCGTGTGCTGGGGAGGACTAAAAAAAACATCTCTTTCCCAATGCAGTTTGGGACTCGCACCCATCTGCTGATGTATGAGTGGAACACTTGAGCACCGGGGGCTATAAGTTGCACACCCCCCCCACACCCCTACGATCCTCCCACACGCACGTATATAAATACACATCGATGGATGCATGGACTATCACATCTCCGCTGAATATGGCTTCTTTAGAGGCCAGTGACGGTTTGTGACCTCACGGTTTTTTAGCCTGGAGAACGTCATCTGTTGCACGTCTGACCGGAGTCCTTGTCCTATATAAAGGTCAGACTACTTTGCACGTGCTTTGAAACAATATGTAGAGAGAAAAAAATCGCATTAAGAGAAATCTGTGTGACGTGCTAAAACAGCATTTTCTTATGATGCACGTTTACGGTGCAGCGTTCGCATTTATTCGACAGACTCATGGTTCCTTATCTGCTATCGCTACTCACCTCATTTCCGCCCCAGGGTGTGGGAACCGTTCTGTGTGGGCACCATGAATAAATGCGCAGTTGCTGTCGGAAGTCAATATGTGTTGCTTTATCTTGAACCTTCCAACTCTCCACAAAAGCATGTTGAGGTCCTGCCTTTAATGTTTCATCGTAACCACGACCTTAGTTAACATCTCTTAGCTACATCGCAGGGCCCGTACTTCAAAAAGGGTGCCTTTATTGTTTTAACACTGTTTCAGATCAATTTTCATGTTCATTTTATGATTCTTTTTAACTTATGTTATGACTGGATTGACTGAGACTGACTTGTGTTATGTGGATGAGTTAACTATACGTAAACCGAGAAGACTTTTAAGGAATGAAATTTCATCAGTTTGAATGTAAGTTGACGTATTTGGATTTGCCAAACATAGTGACTCTTGTTTTTTGGATGAGAGCAAACAATGCAGGCATCCAAAGAGCTTTGGAGAATTAGTATATTCCAAGTTGCGCGGAATATTTAGTCCAGCTGAAAGTAGCGACTCGTGTTAAATTGTGTTTACCGCAATTGTCTGCAAAGAAACATCTTGGTTCGATTTCTTTTGTTTTTCAAGTTAATGGCTTTAATTATTCCCATGTCATGCAACCCCCGTACCACTTCAGAGTGGTGTTTGTGATATAACATATTTCCAAATGCAGTAAAGTACGAAATCATTTAGTTTTCTCTTTATTTGGACAGGCAGAGTGTAAACAATGGGGACTTAATAGATGTTTGGAAGTTCTACTGAGGAAAATCGCGTTTGTTAGGGAAGGTAGTCGCATTGTGTTGCTTCCCCAGAAAATTCCTCACTTAAATGCCACAAAAAGTAAATGTTAGCATTGGCCATCAGCGTATCGGTTCAGTAAATACCGAGTCCCCGCAATGTTCACCCCAGTTTGACTTCTTTCTGGCATCAGTGTCAGTGCAATAGGCCTGGTTTGGCGAGGTCTCTTGGTGCTTGTCAGGCCTGGGCCGGGGTTCGAGCCTTGTCATGCAGGGGTGAGGGATCGGCTGTGGGATGGATGGATGGATGGATGCTTCAAAAATCATGGCAGAAAGTTAATTTGTAAAGTAGCCTGAGTAGCACAATGTAGAGATTTAGCAGTAAAGCAGTAAGAATAAATGATATGGAACAACAAACATAATATCAGATGTCAGGGAAAGTCAGATTTCTGTGTTATAATATCTCCCCCCTCCCCCCATTGATAACTGGCACACAGACACCCCAGAGAAGCAGCGACGCTGATGCACCTCTGGCTGCGAAGATTTTCTGTCTTGTGATTTTGCAGTGTCTCCCTCGCTCTCTCCCCTCACTCTCCGTTGGGCCCCAGACCGTCGGAAATACAGACGCCAGTGATTAAAGACGTCGCGCGTAACGTCGTCCGCACGTGTGAGCGTGACGCAGGACCGGCCTCTCAGGGGAGGGGGGTTCAGGTAGAGGGCAGCTGCAGGTCATCGGGCCCCGAGGATTCGTCCCAGTGCGTTCGCTGGCCCCCCTCCTCCAGAGCTGGAGGGGCCCCCTGGAGTAACCGGCCCCACACACTGTTCTCATTAAGGCCTGGCTGGGGTCCTGTGAGGGGCTGCCAGCGTGCCGAGTTGGGGAAAAAAGTGTGGGGGTGGGACGGCGGGGTGTGTGAGGCAGGATCCGGGACCTGTGGTTATGCCCCGGGGGGGGGGGGGGGGCGCTTGGCCGGGGAGTCCGCCGGTGTGTGCGTGCGGCTGTCGGCTAGCGGGAGAGGGACAAAACCCCAACTGTCTCCGCGGGTGGGAAAATGCTGCCGGACCCCCCTCCCGCCCTCCTCCGCCTGTCTCCCCGTCTCCTCTCTCATTTCCCCGCTGGCTTTGAGGGAAGAAGAGGCGCGCTGTGGGCAGGGGGGCGGGGCTTAGTGTGGGGTGAGCGGCTCTCTCAATAAGCCTGGAAGACCCCTCCCCCCGAACCTCCACTGCCGTCCTTTGGGCGTTGCTCTAATTAAGCACAGGAATGGAAACGAATGACAGATTTGACGGCTCTAATGAGGCCTTTGCAGTGGCTGAGTGACTGGAAGCGTTTTTGGCTGTTGGACAGATTCCCTCATTTAAAAAGAGAGAACGTCGTCTCTGGGACCTGTAAACTTCGAGCAGCGGCTTCTGGTCTGTCGTCTCCTTCCTTTCTGGTATCCTTGTCCTCCTCCGGTGGGGGGGGGGGCTCCTCGCCCTGGTCTCGGCCCCCGGTCTGTCTCCTGCGTCTCTGTGCCTCTCCACTTGGTGTGTAGCTGTGAAAGCAGGACTCATGTTGGGGTTTCCTTTCAACCTTGTCTTTATTCAGAATAAATAAAAACGATTAAGTGTATTTACAGTATGCAAACCAAAGTCATGTATATTAGGGCTGATTTTCTCTATTCTTATGCTTGAAATATCATTAAGGGGCAGCTTCTCACTTATCAACTAATTCACAACAACCGGGCCGTAGGAACGGAACTCGCTCGTTAAGTGAGGTGTGTCTGTACTTTTTCAACAACCAGTTACATCAAATCTAGGCACACCATCATTTTGTGGCAGCCAGTCACATTAAATAATATGTTCAGAGTCTCTTCGCGGCCAATAACACTGTCTGTCTGTACGATGTGGTTTCAGGATAGCTAATCGCATTGCATGTATTTACAGTTACATTTTGGTACCGTTCCACTCACACACCCGGCAGTCACATTAGATTGTGTTAATGTTGACATTGTCATGGAAATACCCTCACATCTGCAATATTTGCGTTGGCCGGTCAGTGTGATGTCCTGTTTGGTTTTTCTCGTACATGTCGGGGCCACATTGGGGTCAACGCTGAGCACAAAAGCCCAGCTCATTTTTAACAGTCATTTTGTTCATGTGCATGGAATGCATGGTATTCCTTGGAGGTTCCCCCTTCGGTAAAAAGTGTTTCCCGTGAGTCAGTGGGAATTCCCGGCTCTTTTGGTTTTCTCACTGTTTTTGTTTTTCTTTACCGGGTCACTGACTTGCCCACCTGGCCTCTGTTTGTAGTGAAGTACATCAGGGAAGTGTCACCGCTCTTCAAGAAGCCCAACCTGGCATCAGATCTGCCTTGGGATGCAATCCGGGATGGGGGGCAGGGCACGCACTCCCCCAGCCTGGGTGGGAGTGAGGACTCCGGCTCCCCGAACCACAGGGCCTTCGGTCTCAAGGACAGGAAAGTCATACCGCTGAAGATGTGCTACATCTGCCGGAACCTGACCATGCCAGACTTGGAGAACAGGTAGGAGTTGCCTACGTGTGTGTGTGTGTGTGTGTGTGTGTGTGTGTGTGTGTGTGTGTGGGGGAAGCCTTGGTGTCACTGTGTGCTGGTGGGTGTAAGCCGGCTTCGTGCCATTTTGTCCATGTACACAATCTCTCACTGTAATTGCTTAATGGATGCTTGACATGTCCAACAGACCCCTCCTACTCTCTGTTCACAGATTGCTGCATCTGTCTGTCTCTCTCTCTGTCTCTCTCTCTCTCTTTCTGTCTGTCTGTCTCTCTATCTACAGAGGTTAACCATTGTCAGGTAGTTCTGCATTCTGTGGCGGGGGGGGGGATACTTGTGTGACATGGGTAGAACGTGGACACTCCACACACTCTCCCGAAGTGGGATTCGCCCCCTTAACCCCGAAGGTGTGAGGCGGTGCTGCCACCCACTGAGCCGCCCTGGCTGCAACGTCGTCCGAAGAATGAAAAATCGAACAAATTAGCATGTTGCTAACCGCAATGCTAACATGGAAGCATTCAGCGCAAGAACGTCACCGTACAGTTTTAGCAAATGCGGTCAGTGTCCAGAAGAGACCTTTTCCCGTCGGATGAATATACACTTCCTGCCTGTGAGGATGGAGTGCTTGCATCTGTGATCCGGGCCTTTGTTGGCCGTCGTGACGAGCAGGAGAGCCGTACCATCTGTGCGGCTACATTTAGCTGCAGCCACTTTTTCGATGTCGGAAACGGTCTCCCTGTGGCCGGCCTGAACATCCCCCCTTGTGCCGATTTTAACGTTTTTTTTTTCCTGTTACCGTACTTCCTGTAAATTACATTCTCCGGTTGTTCATTTATTGTAACAACATCAGATAGGTAGGCGAGTTGAAAGTCGTCGTTAAATCGTCTTAATTTCTCGCGTTTGACATTTCCGGCGTGGGGCCGCGTCGATAACGGTTATCAGGCTTCCAGCCGGCGTGGCTCACATCCGAATGCGTCATTGTCACGGTGAGTGCAGTTAGTGAAACAGCCTCACTTAAGGATTTGCAAAGCTAGCCTCTAATCTGGTTAAAGGGCTGTGGATGCACAAAAGCCGGATGAGGGGCCAGGTGGATTTTTTTAATTTATTTTTTTCCCGACAGAATGTTCCAGAAAGTGGGGACTCAGCCGGTGTTTCTCTTTCAGGCTACTGGAGCTGCACTCCCCCGACAACCTGCACACGGTAATCCTGCGCTGTAAAGACAGTGCCAGTGCCAACTCCTGGTTCACCGCCATCCACGCCAACATCACCGCCCTACTGCCCCAGGCGCTGGCCCACATCAACTCCATCCTGCGCATGGGCACCGGCGGGTCACACCGCCACCTCAACCACATCGGCTGGCTGGCCGAGCAGGTGGGCGTGAGTGAGCGTCTGTGGGCGTGAGTGTGCGTCTGTGGGCGTGAGTGAGCGTCTGTGAGCGTGCGAGCCCAGACACCCGCATGCAGACAGGCCATGCGTGACTCC
>JAODKE010000020.1:19273027-19283130 GCA_026779605.1 Mormyrus hasselquistii | reverse complement strand
ATATATATATATATATATATACCCACGTGTATATCAGGTAACTTTTTTTAATCTTGATGTAAAGTTACATTACATAATACTGTATTGCGGTATAGTGAAATTAAACATTCTGTTTCACACGTTACAATCTTTAGGGTATTAAACTCGCTTATCGAGTTTCACCCCTTCTATTTCGTTTAGGTTCCTGGAAATCTTTTACATTTGCATTACGCATGTTTCCTCTACTAGGCTTTGTATTTTCTACTTGCTCACAAAAGTTATTTTTGGGTAAAAAAGTTCTTGTTCCCACTTCAACTGCATTCGGCATGTTTAAGAAAACATTGAAGTGAAGAAAAAACTATATAGCTTTTAGTTTGAGAAAAAAGCTAGTCCACCAATGAAATAATTATTTGAAGAAATTATTAAATTTTGATATTAAATATTTGATATAGGATACAAATGTTTTAAGGAGACGTATTTTCACTCGAGTGAACGAAACTGAAAATGAATACATTCCTGTATTTAAACTTAAATAATATTTTAATGTTAAAAATCATAAAGACACACCAACATTTACGATTTACGATGAGACGCATAGCAATGGTGTCAGCCGTTACCGGAAGTATACATCATACGTCACTTTCCCTTACGGTCAAGACAGGAAGAAGGGAAATATAACAAGTCTATTTACCAGGAAATAAGAAAGAAAAACTTGCTCTTTCACTAACACGACTTCTCTCTAATAGCACGAAGTACAGTCCTCGATTTATATACAACGATGGATGGTAAGTGTAGTCTGTACTGTTCTTATGTTCTGCTGTTTTTTCTCTGTCTGTCGTCCATACTTTGTAAATGTAGCCTTGTAGATAAGAGTGAAACTGGGCAGATAAATTAGGATATTGAAACAAATTAGCAGAGCGAAACATCATTATGATCTCTTAAAATAAAATAGAGTGTTGGAGTTTAGGTGTGAAATTAATATGACACTTTGGACTTGTCACGCTATGGCGGACTACAGGCAAGTAAACAAAACATTATACTTAATCGGTATTCGGTACTACTGCGAATTTTTCACGTATAAGAAATGTTTTACCTAGTGCTGAAGTACATAGTACATTATTGGTGTTCCTTACAAGGCGAGTCATTTTAATTAAAAGTGAGAACACTCATTTGAGAATCTTTACTGTTACTATTTTTCTCGGCCCATTCTCATTGACTGTTCTTCTTACCATAGACACGCTGTTTCAGCTGAAAGTAAGTGGTATTCTCTGTTTTTTCCAGAATACATTTTGTATGCGTTTTACGTTTATTTTCTTATTTGAAATGAGTAATCTTAATTGACATTCTAGTCATACTCTTGCTTTGATCTGCCATATTGCGTTTCTTTCAATACCTACGTGCATTGCGCAAGTGTCTGTGTCTTCCCCCGTTCACCTTTTCTTCTCTGTTGATAAAATAAGATTAACTGTATTGATCCCAATGGAAAATTCTTGTGCATACAGTAGCAAGGCATGTAAGCTGCCCTTATTTCCACTTTTTAATCTCTTTTTTTTCCCTATGCTTTTTTTTCCCTTCTCCTCCTATGACATTTCACTCAGTTCTCAGCAAAACAGTTGGAGAAGCTGGCCAAGAAGGCGGAGAAAGACTCCAAGACAGAGCAGGCTAAAGTCAAGAAGGTGCGGGTTATTTGCCTTATTTTCTCAGGAGTAACAAACCATTAGCAGAGAATGCAGAACACTCCTGCCCATTTATCTTTAATGTAAGTGTGCTCCAGTGTCCATTGTGTGGACTGTAGTTGGCGAAAAAACAAGCCTTCTTATGTCCCAGGCAGACAATTCCAGGCAGGGCCACACCTTTTCTATCTCAGCATTGCATTATTGGAAGTCGTTGATGTTGGTTGAAAGGTGGGGTCTGTGGGCGCAATACCTGTTACTCACCAGTAGGTGGTAGCAAATCATCAACTCCAGAGTCGCGTTCTGTTTTCCCCCATCAGGAATTCTCAAAGTAGAATGAAAAGATTGTCTATATGCTGATGCTATTGTGTGTGGAACATTTAAGTTATGCAGACAATATTCGCAAATATTATGTCTCCCCCTCCAGGCTCTACAACAGAAGAATGTGGAGTGTGCCAGGGTGTACGCGGAGAATGCCATTCGTAAGAAGAATGAGGGCTTGAATTGGCTGCGCATGGCATCTCGCGTCGACGCTGTGGCCTCCAAGGTCCAGACTGCGGTCACCATGAAAGGGGTGTGTCTCTCTGCCTGTCTCATCCGTGGTGTCTCTCTCTCTCGCGGCCCTGTGTCACTTGGCCAAGGCCGAGCTACATTAGAATAATGTGGATTTCAGACAAGGGGAGATTCAGTAAGATCCTTTTATGTTATAATTATAAATACAAAATACAATACAAATACAAATTATAATTTGTGTCACATATTCTAATCACCAAAAACCAAGCTACATGCTTGTACTTTACCTGTTCTTAATTTATTATTATTATTATTATTATTATTATTATTATTATTATTTATTACTTTATCTTATAAGAACAGTTTATATTGTCCTTATGTAGCTAGGTAAACTATGTTCATCTGTAGCTATACATTGCATTAGTTTTATACATAAAAAAGCAAACAATATCAGTTATAAGAAACCTAAGTGTAGAAATGCCAAGCCCTTCTGTAAAAGGATATTTTTATTTGAATGCTTAAAATTTTCTTAAGTTTCATTAAAGTGAAAAAACTTATCAGATAGAATTAATCCGTGCATTAGGCATATCAATAGGGTTCAGAACCTGTAGAGGTTATGTTACAAACTTAAAAAGAATCAGATGATGTTTGTAAACATGCTTTGTAATGCTACTTGGCATTTTATTGACAGTAAACCAATATGGCATGTTATTTATGGCTTTACTGATGGAAAAAAAACTTTAGTTCCAGTCTATGCAGGGTGACTGCAGTCAGCCTTCAGTACCCGCAGGGAATTGGTTCCAGGACCCCCCCGCGGATACAACAATCTGCGGATGCTGAAGTCCCTTATATTAAATGATGTCATATTTGCATATAACCTACACGCATCTTCCTATATACTTTATCCGTAGATTACTTGTAGTACCTAATACAATGTAAATGCGATGCAAATAATTCTTATGCTTACTGTTCAGGCAGTATTGACAAGAAAAAAAAATGTTGTGCACACACTATGAGTAGCGAACAAACAAGATACTAAGTGAACCGTGCTCAAACAAGAAGTGCTAGACAGACACCGAGGACCTGCGAAATTACTGCATTCCTGTGGATTCAGTGCGTGGGAAATTCTAGCTTATTGAATCCGGGGAAATGGAACGTGTTAAATGTATAATAATAATAATAATAATCACAACTTTATTGATCCCCATGGGGAAATTCCTTTTTTGGGGAAATTCTTTTTTTACGCCTCCCTCAACTTGGTCTTTGTAGAGCAAGCTGTCCGCGAAGGGCTGCCACCTGTTGGGGCGCCCAGGGAACTGGGGGTTAAGGGTCTTGCTCAAGGACCCGCAGACATGCTGAGGCTGGTTTTGAACATGCGTCCTTGTGATTGCAGGCACGTATATGCATTCTTATGAAACCTGTGTATGTCTCTTAGGTGACAAAGAACATGGCTCAGGTGACGAAGGCCCTGGACAAAGCACTTGGCTCTATGGACCTGCAAAAGGTCTCTGCTGTGATGGACAAGTTTGAATCACAAGTGCAAAACCTGGATGTTCACACCTCTGTAAGTGAAAGAGTGGTCATTGACATTATATTTGATACGTTCAGTTCATTACGTGGATTCATTGTTTGCTTTTTGCTGTAATGGAGTTTCTCCGTTCCTCCTGCTTCCCTCCGCGTCTCTTTTCCGTATCCCGTACTGCAAAGACGAACGAAGGACTGACTGCCAGCTTTTCTTTCTGTGTCAGGTGATGGAGGACTCCATGAGCTCAGCCACCACCCTGACTACACCCCAGGAGCAGGTGGATGACCTCATCGTGCAGATAGCCGAAGAGAGCGGCCTGGAGGTGATGGATCAGCTGAATCAGTTACCCGCCGGGGCTGCCTCGCTGGGGGAGGGCTCCGCACGCTCCCAGGAGAAGGAAGATCTGCTGTCCCGCAGGTAAACACACCTGCACACCTGTTACACACACACACACACACACACGCACGCGGGAAGCTGCGCACAGCCACACCTAAACACACTGCCACATTTATATATTCAGCTCGCGTCATACAGTCACCTGGACAGACACATACACACAGCGCTGCAAATGAAGGGGGTTTAGTCACTTTCCCCGTGTTCCACACGCACAGACATCATAATGGAAAACGCATTTATATTTGACTTGACTTTTTCAGGTTGGCTGCGCTGCGGAATTGAGCGTGTCACCTCGTGAGCAGGCTGACGAGCAGCGGAAGAGTGGCTCTGTAATGAACTATTCCCTTCAACCTGTTTGCACCGCGAGTAACTCTTCAGTCGATCCCGTCCTTGGGTCTATTTATATACATGTCAGTCTGAGTGCTGCTGAAATTACCACACAAGATCTTGCCCCTCCTCTCTCTCTCTCGCTGAATTCTTGTTTTTCTCTCTCTCTCTCTCTCCTCCCCATCTGTTTGTTCTCTGCTCTCACAATTTCATTTGCACTTCCTCCCCTCGCATCCTCCCCTTCCTCTCATACCCCTCTTCCACCATCGAAGAGATTTTTGGCAAGCAGTAAAATTATCCTGTTTCTGCAACCCATAGAGGGGGAAAAAAATCCAAACAGAGAGATGCTTAAAATAATCTAACTCTCCTAATAATATGTATGATCTCAAAAATACTGCTCATGTGCACCATCTGTATTTCAAAACTGTATTTTATTTTTTTATTTATATATTATGAAGTTAATGCGAAAGACACATATCAGCTGGCTGTCAGAGCAGGGTGTCGGTGACAGGTTAACCAAGACAGGAATTCTGGGTGGAGGTCACTCGCGAATGACCTCGTTCAGCTGAGATGCGTTCATCTTGACTGGTGCTGACACGCACACACATCACCTATGGTGAAGGAACACTAAGAGCTTGCGTGTGTCACTCCTCGTCCCCAACACCTCACACATCATGCTATCTTGATGGGAATCATAAACGTCAAACAGAGGTCACGCTTCGTGACGGCTAGTGTCAATGCTGTGCTCTTATGTTAATCGATGCCGTGTTCGTTTGGTTCTAGTTGAATTCTCTTGGTTCGCTCTTCAAGCCTTTTTGATTTCTGCTTGTTGATTATTAATGCCTTACTGAGATTTCAGGTGCTTGACTAGGCACTTTGCTTCAGTGCCTGAGTGAAGTGATTAATAAATAATCATAAAGGCCTATGATTAGGAACAGGCAGACTGTCTATTCTTTGTTACCACAGGAATGAATCTGAATAATTTACTTCTTTAGGAATTGCTTTACTGTGTGTGTGCTGGTTATTTATATCAATAGTCACGTTTCTGTTGGTGGGTTTTTTTTTGTATCATATGTTCATATTAAGATAATAAAGCCCCTTTATGAGAGAAACGGAACTGACTTGCCATCGACTTGCAGGATCAGGGGTCCCTAACCTTGGTTGTCCTTGGCCATCTGGTGAAGCTTGTGAATGTATTCTCAGAATAATGTTTTTAAATGCATAAAATTAAATGCGTAGGGTTAAAAATGAGACAAAGGAAATACGTAATATCAAAATATAAAAAAGTAGTAGAGATGAGCGTAAATGATATTCCCAGATATGTATGAACTGTAACGTGATATGAAAACATCTTTGATTTCTATTGGTGACAGTGTCATGGGTGCTGCAAATACTACTATGGGTTTTTTTTTTTTTTTGGCTAAATTCCTGAGGCTAATGAAAGCAATCATATATATTTCCCCATCCAAGTTCATAGGCCCTCTGAAATTTATTCATGGACCCCCAAAGTTAAAAACCCCTGTTTTAGATCACACTAAGCGGGTTGGGGACTCATGCCAGAAGGCTGTGGGTTCGAGTCCCATAGGCGGCAGAGCTAATCACTAATGGGCTTTTGAGCTGTAACTGCTTGTTTGTGGCTTTGGACAAGAGTATCTACTGGGGAAAATAGTTGTCTAAATGAGAGGATCTGTCACAAATATTCGCTGGAATGGTTTCTAAATTAATTTTGACAGACTTTGTAATGGATGGATATGTGCATAATAAATGTGACAAGTTGTTGTGCTTAACTTTCATCTTTAGAGCTGCACTTTAAGGGGGGATACCACATAAGCACTAGGAACGTGGTCATTTTTATTTTTAAAATAGCTGCACATAATTTTGTGGTTTGAACAGGGGAAGCAAAGAATTTGATCTGGGCCCCTGGACACAATGGCACTCTGGGTCCCCTCTAGTCCAGGCCCTGGTCAACATATGTTTCCCCTACCCTGAGTACGACCCTGGTTTCAGATGTCTTTACCGATGAAGTGTATTCAAACAACATAAAATAATCATTTCAATTACCTATCGAACAAAAAAAGTAAAAATAAAGCTTTGTTGTGTTATGAATAAAAATAAAACTATAAGGGACATAACTGGTGTAGAATGACTGCATCCCCGCTATATGGTTTTGCTCAAATGTTAAATGTGATTCGCAAGAAAATAATTAAATTAACCGGTTTTAATGAAGACAATAATAGTATGATTTCGATTTATAGTGTTCCGTACGCCTTTTAAATGTCTGCTAATAATTTTCATATGCGTTTCATACGAACATTTCTCTGATGTGTTCGTGTCTGTATGGTATGTTTTACTGAGCTAGCACTTTTACATAGTTATAGGCATTGTTGTTTTCAAAGCAACCGTTTGTGCCGCGCCACTAAATCGATTACCGTATACTGGTCAGGTTGCAGTCAATGAGACCTATCCGAGGCGGCATACTGTTTATTTTATATTTTTTTATGAGACCTTTCTCTTCAAAAAAACCCCTTAGTCGCGATTTTCAGCATGCCGGTACTTGCAAGGAAATGAATTTCACCCGCAGTAACTAAGGAACCACATTCTTTGGAAACACCGGTTCCTCTTTCACTTGCTACTTTTCTACTTCAAATCTTTTTCTCTCGTTGTCTTTGAATTGGCTAACATACCGGGATTGATCGAGTTATTTGCTACAGAATTAGACGAGAGAGACTGGGGGGAAATAAATATGCTTCATTATGCTTATTTATTTGATAACATGCAAAAAAGGGACATCACCTATATTCATTTTTCACTTTCAGCTGCCCTGCGGTATGTCTTCAGAGCACTGGCTCATTTGTCTCCAAGCATGTGCTGGCTCTCTCGCACATTAATTATTCATCAGTGACAGCGGAACTTGGTTATTATTGAGGGGCATCATCACTGCTGCTCAGCGCCTCTGTTACCATACTAAGTCACCAATTTGTAGTAAAAGCTGAAATATTTAGATATGCGACTGATATTCCTGGCTGAAATTTAGCCTACAGATACAGGGGTGATTATATTAGTAAAACTGATAACCTCTATTAGTTAGGAGCGACTTTCCTGTCATCCGCATTACTGACGAAGAGAATGAGTCATTATAATTAGACATGATTACTATCTGCGACTCGCCGTATTCCTCGGAGGAAAGCCGCTGTGATTTCGGCAGAGTAATGCCGGATAACAGTTCTATGTTTGCAATGGAACGTACGACACTATCAAAACGGATAAGATGCAAAGCGAGTAAAAGTTCAGCTCTATAGGCAGGCAAACAGCCCGCACCCCGACACTGGGAGAGCCGCTCCAAGTCCGTCTGACCCAGTTTATTTTGCGTAACAGCCAGGTGGTCCCAAAATAAAAATCTAATTTTAAATATGAATCCAAATCTGTGCGACTGGACTAGAATCGTTTATCAGAACAAGTGTGACACTTGTTCTTTTAACCTGCGTGGTGATTTTAATCTCCACTTGCAGCAAGCGCTCCGCAACTGCAGCAGTCGTTTTTCTGCTGGGAAATAATGGCGGGCGACAAAATGAATAATAGACTCTGTCAGCGGCACCCCCGGATTTGTTTTTCTTATATGTTTGCGCGTCTTTTCGCCATGTCATTCTCCCCGAGATGACGTCGTATGGCGCCCGGGCTGGGGGGGCGGGAATGGGTTAATGCCCGGGGCCGCTCTGATTGGATTAAAAGGGAGCTCAGCAGCGAGTGAATGGGGGGAGGACAAGCAGATACAACTAAAAGGCGAAGCCGAGAGCATCAAACAGGCGCTAATAGATGGTAGGTGCGTGTTGTCTGCCCGGAAGAGAAAAAGAGGAACCAGGTCAAATCGATTTGAATGTGAAGCTTACCCCACCCCCCGCTTAGAAATTGAAACACCTATGTCGTATGGGGCGGGGTGACGTCTGAATTCCGGTGGAGAGAGGAGAAAGGTTTAGCTAAATGGATACCAGGCGGACTCCACCGGGCGCGGCCAATATCGTTGTGATTACATCGGGGGGGCTGTTAAGTCCAAGCTGCGTGCGCTGAAACTGAGATCGAAGCAGGCGGGTTCGGGCGCACATCGGCGGAGAGAAGCGTGTCTTTGCGGCGCCCCTCCGTCCCATGCCCGTCACAACCATGAGGACATTATTAGCATTCTGCTGTTTTCTCTTGGCAACCGGAGGCGTGGACCGGCAGACCCCGGCGAAAGACGGAACCACGCCGGGCGCCGAGAACACCGGCGACAACGTGACGACCGACGGCGGCAGCAGATACATCAAGATCGGCGACGGCACTTCGCAGGAATTCGAGTTTCCGGAAAACACCAAAGGGGTGATCGTGATTTCTTGCCGGTACCGCGGCGCACAGGGGACACCGGGCGACCGGAGCTTGAAGCAGATGGTGACGGTTCGCTCTCTTGAGCCCGACGTTCTCTCCATACTGAACGTGAGTGACAGCGGCAGTGCGGGGCCGGTCCGGAGTTACGTTATCAGGATAAGGTCCGGGTTGGCGGGTACGGCTCCTCTGCGTATCCAGCTTCTGGAAGTGGACCAGAGCTCCGAGCCGGTTTTAGTGGAGGAGCGCTCAGACTACTCCATCAGAGTGTCAGCAGGCGGCGAGGACTCGGGGACTCCACTCTCCCAGTCCGGTGGGCTGTCCCACTTCTCGGAGAACCCGGTCCTGTTTGCTCTCTTGCCGCTCATCTTTATCAACAAGTGTGCCTTTGGATGCAAGGTTGAGGTGGAGGTCCTCAGCTGCCTCATCCGACGGCCAGTGCCCTTGCTGCTGGGCATGGTGGGGCAGTTCCTGATCATGCCGCTGTACGCCTATTCCCTGTCCAACCTGGCGTCCCTCTCCAGCGCTCTCTCCCTGGGCCTTGTCATCACTTGCTCCGCACCGGGGGGCGGGGGGGGCTACCTTTACAGCCTCCTACTGGGAGGGGACGTCACTCTGGCCATCTCTATGACGCTGGTCTCCACGGTGGTCGCCGCGGCGATGATGCCCCTGTCCTCGGCACTGTACGGCCGGCTGCTGGGGGTCCACGCCACACTGCACGTGCCTTTTGTCAAGATCCTGGGCACGCTGCTCTTCATCGCCATCCCCATCTCGCTGGGCATGCTGGTGAAGCTGCGCCTGCCCGGCCTGACACGGGCTCTGCTGGCCCTCATCCGGCCCTTCAGTTTCGTCCTTATCGTGGGAGGCATTTTCATGGCCTACCAGATGGGGGCGTCCATCCTGGCCGATGTGGGGCTGCCCATCGTGGCGGTGGGCGTGACGGTGCCGATTTTCGGCCTGCTGCTGGGCTACAGCGCCGCCACCGCCGCCCGTCTGCCGGCCCCCCACCGCAAGACGGTGAGCATCGAGGTGGGGGTGCAGAACAGCCTGCTGGCGCTGGCGGTCATGCAGCTGTCGTTCCGGCGTGCCGAGGCTGACTTCGCCTCTCAGGCGCCCTTCATCGTGGCCCTGAGCAGCACCTCGGAGATGCTGCTCCTCGTCCTCGGACACGTCGCCTACCGCTGGATCCGACCCGCCGCCACCTCTGATGTCTGACTCCCTGATGCCTGATTGTCTGTGTTTGCTCTGCCTCGTCTCCGCGCACGATCACGGACCGTGCCGGAGGTACAAACAAATGACACTGTGGACGATGTGTTGAGGGAAACTGGGGGAGGGGG
>JAODKE010000020.1:19257527-19272927 GCA_026779605.1 Mormyrus hasselquistii | reverse complement strand
AACAAACAAAGGCCACTGGGGAGGTGTTGTGGGGGGAAACGGGGGGAGGGGGGGGGGGGGGGGGGGGGCATTTTTTTGCCTCAAAACCAAAGGCCTTTCCCCTCTTTATCCAGTGTTCTTTATAATTATAATTATTTTTTTTTTATATTAAATGGGTCTACTGTAATTCCACACCCGAAGAGATGCCTATCAAACAAAGATATTTTTCTACTGGACTTTTTCTTTTTTTTTTTTTTTTTTTCCCTTTTCTAAATGAGAAGATTTGTATCATGTTTACAGAGGTTGTACTGTCTTTGCAACGGGTAAAGCCTTGTGTTTTGTGAGGACGTGTCTGTGTGTTCTTGATTGAAATGATTTAAGTATCATTGAGTTGCCTGTACTTAATGATTAAAGCAGAGCATAATGGAAATAAAGGTGCTGAGGATGAGCAAACAAAGTGCTTTTAATAAATATTTAAATGGTGATATAGTCTGTCAGGAGTCACATGAGGAAGCCAGGGAGCCATGGAGTGACCGGTGTGGAATTCACCCTTATGCCGCTTCTGGTTTTGAAGGTGTGTCTTTAAGTACATTTGACCCTAAAGCAGTGTGTTCGGTGCAGCGTTCGTCACATACGATTGGGGGAAAAACCAGTTTTTGGCTGGCTGAGGTGTTTTGTCCTTTTGTTGCTGTAGAATATTAAATTATTCCAGTGAGGCTGGGCAGGCAGCACACAAAGCCATCTCAGTTCTCCGCGTTGGTCTGTTTTCGACCCTTTGACAATGGGGGAGAATGTCTCCGGCCCGGTGCGTTTAGGTTTGTAGACACTGAGGGGCGGCGCCGAGAAGAGTGGCGCAATGTGACACCCCTCCTCCCGACCCCGTAAGGGATGCCAGCTATCTAGCACATGTGCTTTGTTTTTCCCAAGATGCCTTGCAAAACCGCGAGTCCCTAGGCTAGTTAGCAAATTAATGCCACAATTTAGTGTTAATTCTTTCTGCAACTGACAAGGCTGTTTCCGAGAGGAATTGACTCGACTATTTTGGTCACAGTGTTTTGTTTTGACACCAGATGTGCCCCCCAACATGACCGCAAGGGTGCCGTCATTACGTCACCTGTAATTAATCTTTAACGGGGTAATATGGGTTAGAGGTGCATGGTAAGCAGAGTCTTGGGCTGTTACTTACAGCCCAGTGATGGGTGGGTATTACCCACAGGATCTGCAGTGCAGCCATGAGCAGGCCGGCCGGCTCACTTCTGTAACTGGATTATAGCCCAAGCGGTACCAAGTCCCATCTGGTCCATATGATAGAGCCACTTTTATCGGGGAAGAAAGGGGATTAGAGATTTTCCAACTCGAGATTCCAGGTTTGTGTAGGTACAGATGGACTAGAGAAGGCTCTGAGAGATCGGGAGACAGAGAGATGTGGAAAGTTCTCTGAGGCAGTGTGATATGGTGTCTGTGTGTCGTCTGCCTGTGCCCATGTACCCGTGTATTCGCAGGAATGAGTTCAGGCCATTTATTTTTAATAGAACTGATCGAGGTCAAATAGCCCAGGATCGCTTTAGAAGTACATGCTGCACTTGTTGCGGTAAATTAATATTTTTGCCCTTATTCCTAATACAAAACGTCTATGAGTATTAATAGTTAAATGACTCTGGTGGTTGGTGTTTTTGCTGCCAGGCCAGTTGTGTTGGACAGTGTAGGGAGAAGCTTTAGGAGGAAGCACACTTCCTACCCCGTCTTATAAATAAGTAGGTCCACCTTCCCAGCAGAGCAGGGTTCTCTCCTTCGGTTCATTATTAGTGTTATGCCGTTTAAAGTCACAGGTATGTCGCCTCAGCCTCCCGCTTCACGCCTGCGTTGTGCTCACGCCCTGCACCGATCCAAGGCGGCTGTCGGCGGGGCCGATTGTCTACCTCCCTAATGAGTCGGGGGGGGGGGGGGATCGATTCGCAGGCCAGACGCATGCATTCATCATTAAGGATAATGTGCAGAGCGGTCTGTGTGTGAGCCAGGCTTGGGGATGAAGCGATATCGCAGCGGGAAATCAGAGACAGCAATTTAGTCTCTTCTTATGATAATGCTGGAAAGCTTCTGAGTGTCCGATTCCATTCATATCAGCCGCCGGAATTGATTATGACCTTTCGATGCTGAATCTCACACAATTTCAAAACCATGCAGTCGGCCACCTTAGATTATACTGTCCGGCGTGTGCGAGCAGCCAGAAGAGTGTATCTATTGCTTTTCACAGTATTACACGGTAATGTAATTTTCCGGTCCCCTCCTTTTACAGCAGATTACCTGTTCTCCTGGTTCGTCACAGTTTCTCTACGCTCAGGTTTGTCAGCGGTGACACCCCACTGTTTTTCTTGTGGCAGACGACAATTTCTCTTGCGTTCTTCCGTGGGATTTTCAATCAAAAAAAAAAAATCTTCACTGCAAAATGCAGATTTGCACTTTGGCATTTTGGATAATGTTTCCAGCAATTAACAAGGGAAGGAGCGCATCGGCGTATAATATTGCTCCCGTGGGCAGGTGAGCCTGTGCACCAGTCAGTTCAGTTTAATGGTAATTAGGGTAATCTCCTGGAGAAAGAAAATGTCTCTATATAATTATACAGCATCTACCTCAGCGAACATGCAGTACATTTCCACATGGGAACTGCACACTGTGGATTTGGCTGGTGATTTTAATCTGACTGCAGGGGACCTTTACCCTTCCCGGTGTGTATTATTATTATTCTAATGTGTGTTATTATCATTTTTATTGCAGTTATTGCGCAGTGATGGGGTCTCTCTTTCTGCATGCACTTGCCCCTCTTATATAGCAACCCCATGTTACTAACACGTCTCCATTTGCTCTTTTAGTGTTTTTTACTGCCTAATAAATCGCAAAGGCAGAGACAGTAATGGAGGCTGAGGTCTTGCCTCACCCACGCAGCAGTCCTCCCGGGCAGGTGGGTAGGTGGGCCGTGGGGGTATCTCATCTAGGGGAAGGCAGTGGCTCCGGCATCGTGACTGGCTGTGGGCAGTGCCTCACCAACCCGGCCCTGGGGCCACTGGCATGATAAGGAGAATCATTTAAAAATTTACAAGAATCAAGTTTGAATGAGGTTTGTTTGGCTTTCACTTGCTCTGGGTCCGCTCCCCCTGTGGTGCCAGGCAGCCTCGCCCTCGCCTGCTGCGGGACGTCCTCCGCAGTCTCCCGTTTTGGCACCCGGACCTTGACCCTCCCTTCATCTAATTGCAGCTTAATGATTCACGTGAACTTTTCTGTGACACTCTGACCCAGTGTAACTCTCGCATGCAAATTCACAACTGCTCAGTGTCTCTGAAACAGATACACATATTGTAGGAAATGTTGTGGGGTCAGAGCATGCTGGGAAAATGTAAATAGCCCCTTGTTCATATTTTTGTTAATACTTGTTTTGTTCCCAGTTGTCGTGTGTGCCCTTGCCAGTGTCATGCGTGAGCCCAGTCTGATCCTCACGTGTCTTTTAGCCATTATATAAATTACCTACCATGCGTGTGCCTTACAGTCCGTCTGACCTCCCTGTGTTTGGCTGTTGTGTGTGCGGTTCGGTGGTTGCTTAATTCCTGCGCTCGTCCTTTTAATGGTTTAATAAAACAATGTTATTTCCCCTTAAAGTGAGCCTCTTTGTTTCTCGCTACCGCCATGATGCTTTTGGTCTACCGGACATTACCCTGATGTCAGAAGTAGGATGCTAAAAGTGGCTGCACTAGAACTATTGGAGCGGATCCTTCTGAACATCGGTCTTGCAGCTTGACAGACCTGCAAGTGGTTATGGAATGGCAAAGTGGGTACGGCCAATTTGTGTTGAGGCCGACCGAGATCACGGCGGCTCAGATGGGAGGCTCATCTGCTGATGCTCTGGGGACAGGGGCCATTAGGGCACAGTTCTGCCCCAATGCCCATGCCAAAGTTGCCAGGAGATAAGCAGGGGGTGACACGGTGAGGGATATGCAACCTTATCCTTCTGAGAACCCCCAGGCCCATGCAGTGCACTCTCAAGCCACACCTTCAAGTCCACTGGACCCCCGTCCTGCCCCAGCGCCACAGACCTGTGCAGTGTCCCCTCCAGCCACCCGTGCCAGGCCACTGGACCCCCATCCGCACACCACAGCACACCAGTGGTGAGGAACAATCCCAATTGCGGGGCACAACCACCAGAGGCAGCAAGCTGAGGCTGCATGAGAGAAACAGCCTGGCAATCAGCAACAGGTCCCCTCTAAGCCACGCAGGAAAAAGGGCTGGTGGCCAGGGTGACCTGCACTGCAAAAACCTGCTCTGCACATAAGCTGTTACTGGAGAGGACCAATGGCTGCCACCAATCCTTTGCTTTTTTTTTGAGAATGTGTCAGAGGACTGACTGTGGTGGTCACCAGGATGGTCAGCCTCTGGGAGTGGGTAGTATAGCACTGGAGCATGCTGGGAAAATGTAAATAGCCCCTTGTTTGTACTATTGTGAATGCTTCTTTTGTTCTCGATTTTTGTGTGTGCCCTTGCCTGTGTCCCTATCCAATCCTTGTGTGTCTTTACCTATTGTATAAATCACCCACTGTGTGTATACCTTACTGTCTGCTGTCTCACCTTCCTGTGTTTCATCGCTATGTGTGATTTGATGTCTGCCCTAGTCCTTTCAAGGGCTTAATAAAAGGTCTGATCTGCTGGATTTAGACGCCCACCACTGTGTCTGTTTCTCCACCCTGTGTCTCGTTATAAATTTTATTGCTCGCATTTTTATACTCCTTGGACAAGACCAAACACGGAGCGACTGGAATGTAGGCTCAGCATAACGCTTGGCGCAAAAAGAGCAGTCAGCACCCATATCGATTTCCCTGAAGAAGTGGCGATCACGTATACAGTCATCACCATCGTAATTATGTTTCACATTGTTTTAATGGACCTGCTGGTAGTGTTTACCTTAAGCAGATTGATTACTCACTGCAACACCTTACTGACACTTCCATCTGCTGGGGGAAGCACAGTATTAGATGCTCATCGACGGGTCTGACATTGCCCTGTCAGGGAGCTAATTGCGTTGTTCAGATGCTGCCAATAAGCGCAAAGGTTGCCGTTAGAGGTTTCGATGGGGGTGGTGTTCCTACTCCAAAATAGCACGTATTTTATAATTAGGGGTTTTTTTCTGGTACCTAGATCAATCCCGTCAGCACTGTTGCTTTTTTTCTCGGTGGCATATTATGGGAAAACGCAAGTATAGCCTCAGACCCACATTTTTTCAGATAAAAGTGATTTGAAAAAAAAAAACATCCATATGGAAGCCTATTTATATGTACATGGATATTTATATTACCGACAGTGTAAGTTGAGTATTAATTTCAATTATGCAAAACTACGAAGTAGCGCGGAGTGAACCTGGGGCATATGCAGTAAACATTGCCTGTTTTGCATTAAATCTGAACAGCATTTATGCTGCTTAAACAAAATAAGACGGTTACGTAAGTTTTCCAGCGGCGTGGAGCGCCATCCTTCCTGGACCTGCATTCACCTGATCTGTACCTAAAAAGGGAACTGCCTGACTCATTGTCACACTCGTCCCGTCTCTCATTCTGTCGTCAAAATTTCCCATCCATTTTTCAGTCGCTGTTCCCAGACAGGGTCGCGGGAGGCGGTGGCCTGGAGCCTATCCCTGGCAGCGTAGAGCACACAACAGGGGTTAGCACTTTCATACACAGTGGGCTATTTAGAGATACCAAACAGCCTAACTGCATGCATTGATTGTGAAATTGTGATTTATAAGACGCGGGGTCAAAACCTCTGCTTTCTCATGCCCGGGAAAAGGCTGATGGTTAAATCTAAGTAAAGCTATAAATCGAAGTTGTTTACCAGCGCTCGACACAAGAACTTACTCTAATATGGAGCTGTTCGTTTTAATACACTCAACTGTAAAATCAAAAATGACTTTCAACCTTATTTATATATATATTAACACTGTAATTTAATTTGAAATTAAATATTTGTAGTAACATCTTGTTGCTTTTAAATATAACGTTCCCAGAACTATTTTGAACCTATTTTACACCTTACGACACAAATATTTCAGATTATGAAAATTAAGAAGTATTTGTATTATGGTGAAAAACAAGACAAGTTGTCAGGTCTTCCTCGCTCCCAGTAGTCGTGCTTCTCAAAATTGAACTTGAAGACATTAAGAGCTAAATAACCGGAGACAGATTATAGCCACTCGGCCCCAGCACTGATAGGGTTAAATGTGTTCGGAGCAGATAACCCAATTGGTCAGAACGAAAGAGAACATCGGCCAATCAGGATACAGAGCGCGAATGTACTCGGAAGTGGAAAAGCGCTGCGTGAATCGCCTTAGGAGCTGTAGATAACTTGACTGATACTTTGATACGAATGACAGCTTTGTTGTCTTGATGTGTCTTAGTAGTGTGTGATTCTGCGCAGTAATCTATTTATGGCTAAAGGATTTCATTTTGTAGTTGAAGTCTAACGATCCGCTTCTTTATGGGTGTGTTTTGAAAAATGTAGTGATTCTTGTTGAACCTATCCGACTTAACTAAAGCGTTGTAATGTCTTTGGAGGCGTCTAGCGTTTCTGTGTCCGGGCACAGGCGGTCTTTCTCGGATCTTCTTGGTGAGCACGCATGTCCATTATGAGTTCTTTGCTTCAGTTGTTTTTACCGTCTAATCCGCGAAATTCCACTTTACATTTAATTAAATTCTTCTTCCTTTCTGTGGTTCTCGATTTGTGCTCGTATTCACACACATCTTTTTAATACACAAGCTGACGCAGGAGAGGATTGGTGTTTATAAAATTGGTCCTTGAGTTATGGCACATAAACTTGGCTGACGTTTGCGCTGTTTTTATTTTGATTAATGAAGTTACTGTTGGCTGTAGATTCATTGGCCTGCTCTGTAGTATAAGGGTACGTCCTCTACTGAACCAATGAGATGCTGCTGCAGTTCACACCGTGTACTTCTGACCTGCTTTTGATCTTCAGCGGCCCATAAGGCGAAGAGACCCAGACATCAAAGCGAAGCCGAACTACGCCAAGCAGCGGTCCAGCTGCTCAACCGGCACCAGAACCTGTCCGCTTTGCTTCTGGAGGTAGGGGAGCCGAGTGGGTTGGAGCTGCAGGTAGAGGGGAGGAAGACCTCCAAATGGCTCACCTCGTAACTCTGAACCCAGAGTTTATTTAGTGAGACTGGTTGTCCACTTTAGGGGAGCACCAGTGTGTCCGAGGCTCAGACGGACCTGTGTGTGGAGAATCCTGCACCGAGAGCCCCTCCCTCTGCTGGTGCTGGACCTCCATCTGACCTTGAAGACACTCTGATAGGTTAATACTGGCACTTACGTTCTTCAGTACCTGTACATGGGACTAATTGGGGAAGAAAATGTTGTGTGTGTTAGTGTGTGTGTGTATGTACATGTATGCGTACGTGCACGTGGATTAGGTCTATATTACTTTGTCGGAAAGAAATGTCCCCCACAATGTAGTAATAACCTTTTATTTTGACATTGTGGGGTCAATTTTCTGGGTGCCCACAAAGATGTGAGAATGCAATCAAAAAAGTAAAAACTCCAGAAGTGTCATGTTTTGTTTGGTTATCTATGGTTAAGGTTAGGGCTGGGCAGGGGTTAAGGTCGGCATGTTGGGATTAGAATTTTCTGGGATTAGATTAGAGATTGAATGGAGGGTCCGCACAAAGATATAATTACAATCCTGTATATGTGTGTGTGTCTGCGCATGCTTCCCCAGTGCATGCGCTGCAGAGGCGAGCCGGGGAGCTGGGAGTCCCAGTGTGTGTGGTCTCCTCCAAGGTGGCAGCAGAGAGAGTGGTAGATCTGATGGGATGTACAGCTGGTTGTGCCACGGGGGCGTTGTTGAGCTCCATCCGGAGGGTATGTCAATCCCGCACCTAAACTTCTCAAGCAGAAATATCCACCTAGATAAAGGTTAAAATCGCGAGTCGTGTCTTCACCGTGACTCCAGCTAAATGGTCGTGGTTCCTTGTCCATCCAGGCTAAACTCTCGGCGCTGGTGCGCTCCATTCAGGAGCTGCTCTCCAGAAAGGCCTTCAGCCCCCATATCTTCTACCGTGAGCTCTGGAAGTGTCAGGTGGGTGCCTTCTACTGGGGATAAGGCTTTAGCGCTTTGCGATGCTCAGAGCTGCATGAGCACGTATGAATTTGGTGCATTTTCTGTGTGTGTGTTGGCGTCTCGTGTTGGAAGCAGCCCACGCTGGAGGTGGCCTGGCTTCTCCACTCAGGAAATGTCGTCACCCTGGAGAACATTCTGGAAAGGTAAGTCTCACGTGAAGCATTTTTACGGCGCAGTGGCCTGGATGTAGATGGAGGGTGACATTAGCGAGCTGCTAATTGACCAGGCCTGGAGTGCAGGACAGGGAGTGACATGTGTCTCTGATTGGGTCCCCAGTGAGGAGGGAGGCGTGGCATGGCTGGGGGCGGAGCTCAGGGCTCTGTGTGAAGGTGCGGCCATGGGAGTGGAGGAGGATAAAGAAGTGCGGCAGCAAGTCCTCGCGGGTAGGGAGCAGCATACGACGGCATTGCTCTCTGACCCTTCCCCGCCAAGTTTAGTCTCACGTTTATTTTAAGCAGCCACCTTCATTCAGGGGATTTGGTGTAACTCCCATTCACAGTACTCAGTGAGCAGTTAATGTTAATTTTAAAAAGGAAAGGAGAACAAAAAACATCTATTCTTGGAGAGGTTCCCGAGGGGGTGGGGGCCAGCTTAGGGCACGAGGCAAGGGTACTCCCTGCACAGGAAGTCAGGCCATTGCAGTACACGCACACACACGCACGCACACACACACACACGCACGTACACTATAGGTTTACAATTTAGGCTATTAAAGCCATCCTACTTGCTTGGATACCGCAGCACCAACTACATGTCTGTACTGACTAGGACCACTGGTCTGTCTTTAATTATCATTCCTTCTAAAGATGTGAGAAGTTTTAAAGCCTTCCCCCCCCCCAACTGCACCAATGAATTAATTGTTATATATGTTATCTTTAAAAATTGCACCCCCCACCCCAAGATGCCGACCTGTGCAAATGTGGCACAGGGTTGGCACAGGGGTGGTCGTTTCCATGGTGACCCCACTGCTGCCCTCACGTCATCGGGCCTGCTGTCTTCATGCCTCACATTCCCTCTCTGTCCCCCCCCTCCAATGTTTCAGGTGTGCTGTCAGTTCTGCTGCAGGCCGGATTCCGGGATCCCCCTGGCGGCGTCTCCCAGCTGTGCGTGGCAGCACTGGACGGCATGCTTTCATGTGGGTATCTCTCATTCCATCTCCCTTTGGCTAAACCCCATCCCCCCGCCTCCCACGTAGGTGTTGCCCCGCCCTCTCCCAGCACCCTATGACCATGTGCTCCATAGGGGTGCTGGACGGCTTGCAGCAGGGGGGAGATCTGCACTCTGGAACAGAAGCGGCTGGATCCTGGTAATGTCGGGCGACTCCCTGGTGAGGTCTCCGGGGGGCCGGCAGAGGACCGTAGGATGTTGCACAACCTCCTCTGGTCTTTCCTGCAGGGTTGTGGTGCTGGACCTGATGCTGTGTCAGGCGTCCCTCTCGGACGTCGTGCTGCGGCGTTTCTTCACGCGCTGCCTCACTAACGTCCTGACCTGCCAGCCGCAGTTCAAAGGTCAGCTGTCCGGTGACATCATCATGCGTCTTATGGATTTCTAGACGTCTGTTTGTGGTGGCAGTGACCATGTTCGCAAATCCCAACACGATGCTCTTTTCACATTTAGATTTGTGTTTATCCTAATGACTCGCTTGGGATGAGGGGTTTGCTATTGCATCCTTGGGTACGACACTCGATCCGTCCCTGGGGTTCTAAGTCGGAACCCTTTCGGTCATCGCTGTTTGCTGTTTGAAGCAATGACATCTACCCACGCGGTATGTTTATGCTGTTTGTGTGAAGCCCATGGCCCAGCTTACCCAGAATCCCTCCTACTCACTTCCTTAGTGTCGGATGCCATAGCCAACCAGAGTGACTGGACCTTCGCTAAGACCACCCGCCCTCTCACGGCTTTGTACCGTAAGGTGCGTGGGGGGGTTGTTTCTTTCATGTACTGGGTGATTGACCTCTGTTAGTGACATCAGCGGCCTGCTTGTTCCCGTCTCTTTTTCAGCTTGCGGTTCCGTTCAGCGTGGATGAGCTGCTTTGTCACCTGCGGAATGTTCTAGAAACCCATGAGGTTAACTGGCAGCATGTGCTGTCCTTTGTGTCCACCCTGTTGGTGTATGACGCACAGGCTCTACGTACCCTCACAGGTACACACACTCACACACTCACACACACACACACACACAGAAAGAATGTGACCCAAACCATCTCTCTCCTCCCGCCTCCTCCAGAGCTCCTCTCCCAACTCCTGAGCGTGGCCTTTGAAAGCTACGACCTCGAGAACATGATCACCGCTTTCCTGCTGGCTCGCCAGGGGGCGCTGGAGGGTCCCGCCGTCTTCCCCTCCTACGGCGAGTGGTTCAAGGTCTGTCTCCCTCCCGCTTCCGGTAAAATCCGCCTGCCCTGGCCGTGTCACTGCCAGCTGTCTCGCTCTTTCAGGTATCCTTCGGGAGTGCCGGCAGTTGCTACGGCAACAGTAAGAAATCTGTGGTGTTCCTGATGAAGTTTCTGTCAGACCTCGTGCCCTTCGACCCGCCGCAGTACCTGAAGGTGACCTCACTTCATCTGTGCCTTGCTCTCCCTCCTCCGCAGGACACCCCTGTACCCCCATTCCTATCCCTTACCCTCCTCACACATTTGTGGTCTTGACACTCTTTATCTTTTTGGGTCACGACCCCCTCAGGTACACATTCTTCACCCCCCCTACGTTCCGGTGAAGCACCGCACTCTCCTGCAGGAGTACGTGTCTCTCGCTAAGACCCGGCTGGCTGACCTGAAGGTGCCCTCCGATCCCCCACTCCAACCCACGAACGTCCTACCTACAGATCAGATCAGATTGTAGATGCAGGCATTTATTGTCCTATGCTCTGTAAAGGGTCAGTCACACCACGCAATGAAAACCACACCCTGCATGCCCTTCCGGCCACAGATAAACTGAAATTAAACACAAAGTTATGTACCATTAAACAGTAAGTCAAGAAGACAATACATATGAAATATAATTATGAATATACAGCTCTGGAGAAAAAATTGAGACTACGCAGATTTTATTTATAATATAGAGTTTAAAAAGCCTGGTTTAATCTTGATTTTGCTGGCAGAATGCCTCACTTCAAGGCAGGCTGCTTGCAGGCTCAAAATTTCTAAGACAGCAGTACACTAGCATAAGGTCAAGCAGGCGACACTGGGAACAGCCAGAGACCGGCCAGGTAGAGGGTGGAAGTGACTTATGCCAGAGATGACCGTCAACTTATCCGGCATCGCCTCATAAATCAGAGGGTGACCTTATGTGACCTTCAAAAAGAATGGGAAACATTAAGTGGTGTGAAGTGCACTGCTAGGACAGTTCGTACCAGGCTCCTGGAAGCAGAACTGAAGATCCACAATGCAAGGAACTCTAACCGTAACCCTTTATTAATGAGAAGCCAGACTGGAGTTAGCAGAAATGGGTATTTTACACTGGTGCATTCTATAAGCTGAGAAATGAGCAAAACTGATTTTTTTTTCCAGAGCTGTAAATATGTAAACACTCTGCGAACATATAATGCAAGTTTTGTGAGTATGATAAAGGACTGGATCAGTACCTGGTAGATAAGATGGTTTTATGTAAACAAAATCAAAAGTGGCATATGCCCATCGGGCTGGCAAGGCTGCCGCGCTCAGTGACCGCCTCTGCCTCCCCCAGGTCTCTGTGGATGAGATGGGGTTGTATGAGGACTCATCTGGGGCTGACGTTCCAGTGCAGGTGAGACACCACCACCCCCCCGAAAGCCTGATTCAGCTCATGTTCAGGTGCGTCACGCAGCCAAAGGTCCAGGAGGCTTCCAGGAGATCCACATGCTCCTGACATCAGCTGCCGTTCAGTAGTCTGAAGTGACATGGCACGGCAGGTGTGGGTCTCTGAGAGGGTGGGGGGAGCTCGGTTACAGCCCCCCCTTCCCCCCGCCAGGGCAGTGCATGAGTGTAGCGCGTGACCCCGCCCCCATCTGTGTGTGTCCCCGCAGCCCGGCCGCCAGGCGCCCCAGGATGTGGAGAAAGCCATCCGGCTGTTTGAGAGCACCGGCAAGATCTCAGCCGCCGTCATGGAGGCCAGGTGCTTTGGACTGTTCCCAGGAAACCCCCCCCCCCCCCGCGTCCCCCATCTCGGCCGAGGGATTCCGTTAGCGGTGCATCTGTACCTGGTGGTCAGCACTTTGTCATGCCAGCTGGAGAGAGACCAGAGGCACTGGGGGGGGGGGCTTTCTGATCGCTGGCCGGGGGGGCTTTCTGATCGCTGGCCGGGGGGGATCCTTTCAGAGGGGGGAGGGAGGTTTTTGGTCACTGGTTGGGGGGGGAGAGCCCTTCAGTCAGGTGCTTCCTGAGCTGCATATTAAGCTCCCACGCAGTAGCGGGATTTACCAAGTGATATTACCTGAGCCATCGGTACACTTACATAATACATCAGGTGCTTTTGTCCAAAATGATGCACAAACGAGGATCAGAGAGCTTAGTCCACCAGTCCCTGGGGCATTTGGGGCTAAGGGCCATGCCCAGGGGCTCAACGGTGACATCACTCTACTGACTGGGATTTGAACCTGCAATCCTCTGGTGACAGGCACAATGCCCTAATCTGCCCCACCTATAATCTGAGCTATAGGTGTAGCTGAACTTGTAAGGTAGTGGTTAGGTGGATGGACTATCTTGTAGGTTGCCGGTTTGAAACTCAGGCCGGCTACTGTACTCTTGAACATATTTAATGTAAAAGACCCTAAGTTGTATATATAGGTAGAAAAAATCCCTTATCGATAAATGTATCATCTAGGCAAAGAAAATGAAAGAGTTCTATGCCCTGTTTCTATCTAGAATGGGTCCCCCAGGCTATTTCGGGATGCCCTCCCCCTTGGTGCTTCCTGTGAGCTGACACCCCCCTCCCCCTTTCCATCTGCAGCATCTTCAGGAGGCAGTACTTCCTGACCCGCTTCCTGCCAGCCCTGCTGATGCCGCGTGTGGTAAGGCGTGCCGATCTGCCCCTATGGCACGGGGCAGCTGGGTGTCATCGATGCAGGATGTTACCGACTCTCCTGCTTCCCATTCCCTCAGCTTCCTGATAGCCCTGACTCCCAGATGTCCTTCATCGAGTCCCTGAGGAGGTGTGCGGAGAACCTGCCTCTCAACCTCGCGTGCGTGCGCGCACACACACACACACACACACACACACACACAGAATAACTACATCACCGTAGTGTTTATTTTAAGCAGTTGCTGTAAATGGATGGATGGAGCAATGAGGCCTGTTTTTCATATTGGCGATGAACAGCACTGATGTGGCGTCATGTTGCAGGGCGGAGAAGATCCCAGCAACGCTGTACAGTGCCTACACCCAGTCCTGCGAGAGGGAGAGGCTGAGGCGGGAACACGGTATGTGCGTGTGTGTTTGTGTGTTTGTGTGTATATGAGACCAACACTCGAACCCATGTCCCTGCAGGTGGAGCTGCAGGCCTGGAGGTGCAGAAGGGTCTGGAGCCCCAGGAGAGACTGCAGGCAGAACTCCAGGAGCTAGGGATCCTGCTGTCAGCACCTGGGACGGAGGAGGGTGAGGAGAGTGGAGGACCCAGGGCGCCACCTGGAGGCTTGGTGGTGAAAGCGCTTCTCACCAGCTTACGGACCCATGAGCGGTCAACCGCACACTTTCCACCTGCTTTCAAACTTAATTTTGGGCAGGACGGCTGCATTGTTTCAGTGTTAACGAGCGTCAGTGTGACAGTCAGGTGGACTCCTAACCCAGTGATGGTCTCTCCTTCCCCTCATCCCAGAAGTGTTGGCTCAGCTCGCCCGGATATCCGAGTCCTTGGCGCTCCTGATTCCCGAACGGCCTGACGAAACTGCGGTCCAGGTGACGGTGTACCTCCATCCGGACTCCTCGACTTCCCCGGACCCAGAGCACCAGGTGGGCCACGCCTGTCGCCCCCCCGGCGGTTTTCTCGGCCCCGTTCCTTGTCTTTCGCCGTCTCTTTGTCTCTGGCCTCGTCTGTCTCTCACCTCCTCTCTCTCCTGCTTCCCCGTGTCAGCGGATCGCTGACGTGATGCTGAGGGTCTTCTGCCAAAGCTTGATGGATGCCTCAAGGCTGCGGCCCCCAGACAGGTGAGGGGATCATCATGCCAAGCGAAATAAGCTTCACTGAACGTCCTCCTTTTTAATATCTCATTCCCAACCGAAGCAGATTAATGCGTAGGCTACCCACGGGCCCCGGAAATATCAGGGGCCACACCTGATAAAATGGGCTCCACCCTACCTTGGGAAAAATTGAATGTTTTAAGCTTATTAAATGTGGCAGATTTTACTACCAGAACCCTCCAGGGTAGGCCGATTTTATTGCATATTACATTGCATGGGGGGCCTTTACCTGTCAGCCTAGGGCCCCCAGAGAAGTTACTCTGCCCCTGGTTCCCAAACTAAAAAAACAGTTATAAGATAGTTCTTGTTGAATGTCGAAGTCGTTCCTGAACACGGCTGCCGCCACTGAGTCCCCGTCATGCCTTTCCTAACCTTCCCCCCCCACCTCCCGACCCAGGCAGGGCCCGTGGGCCATCCGTTTTGTCCAGATGTTACTGGGACACAGGAAGCTGACGGCGTGTGTCCTGCAGCGCCTTCGGGGCCTGATCTGCGAGCAGGTGATTCCCGCCGCCATCACTGTCCGCCCTGTGACCCTGCACGCCGACTCGGCGCTGTCCTCCGCCGGGGCTCATCCCACTGTCCTGTGGAGGGCGATATGAAGTTAGTTGCTCTCACAGGTCTAGGATCGATGGTTTAAGAATATCTATGTAAGCTCGTTCATAAGGTCATTCTTACCTTCGGCTGTTGGAATTTACAGCGAGTCACCCTGTGGCAGCGGGGTAAGGGGAGACCAGACCAGCTTCCTGAATGCACCAGAACCGCTTAGGTGATGTGAACATGCATCTGTTCACTGTGCAGTACCCACTGTGCAATTCTATATATCACTGAACCGTTAGAACGGAATTCCGTGCAATGCTTTTTTTGGCATTCTTTGCTTTACTGTTTACTGTGTGTAAATGTATTGTGGTACCATAAACCTGCAGTTTCCTTCGGAATAGTATCCATCCATCCGTCCGTCCACCCATCCACCCATCCTCAGTATGCCAGGACTCTGAGGCAGACTATGTGCCCACACCTTTTGAGGGCCTGCTGTCCCCCCCCCCCCCCCCCCCCCCCCCCCCCCCCCCCCCGCCCCCCCCCCCCCCCCCCCCCCCCCCCCCC
>JAODKE010000020.1:19235072-19257427 GCA_026779605.1 Mormyrus hasselquistii | reverse complement strand
TGCCCACACCTTTTGAGGGCCTGCTGCCCCCCCCCCCTCCCCCCCGCCACACCCTCTGAGGACCCCGTGTCCCCCCCACCCTCCGTCCTCCGCTCCCTGGGATCGTCTGTCCCCAGGCTCTGAGCTACTTTTATGGGAAATGTGCAGCTGAAATGATTGTTTCAAGGAATAGCGGCAGCTCTTAAATCAGCTGGCATGTCAGCGCTATCGGACCGGGAATATAGAAGGTTAAATTACTGTGTCGCAGACGGGTCCCAAGGGAATGTGGCTGTCATCACCACCTTGATCTACAGCAGTTCATGCTCTTCAGATTCTACATTTTTTTATCAATAAATATCACAAGGGTTACCAGCTACACAGAAACTAGGCTAAAGATGCACCCACCAGTAAAACAGTGGCCCCAAAACCTTGTGAGCATTAATCATTGTGACTAATGTATTAATGTTTTTTACCTTTTTTTCAAACAATAAAAAAAAAAAAAAAAAAAAAAAAAAGCTGATAGATCATTTACGTGTGGATTTTTCTTCTGCCTGTAGGGGGCGACGCTGGGAGCCGCACACGTTCTGGGTCTCGCCGCATTCCTCGTGCACCTACACGAGTGCAGAGCCCGCTGTCCCTTGGCCGTCCCTGGGCCCGGCGGGCCCCCCCACCCTGTGCCTTTCTCTGAAGCCCTGGGCGCCTCTTTGCCTTGCAGCACTGCCTCCGAAATGGCCTTTGCCCTCAGGTGGGGATGGAGGGGGGAGGGGGGGGTTAGCCTGCCATCCCACCCACTGTGGGTAACCAGCGGAACGGCGGGTTCAGATAGGGCCATGAAGCTGCAGTGCTCCCGTACGCTGCCGCCTGTGTAAGCGAGTGATGCTGGGTTGCGGTCAAAGCCCATAGATTCCGTACGACACCAGATCACAGCCTGTGTAATCCTGCACACAGCTGCGTCCGTCCCCTGATGGACGTCTAACCGCTAACCTCCTCCTCCCCGATAGGTTCTGTGCGGCGTCCGTGTGCTACGCCCTGTGTCGCCTCGACCTGCCGGCCGACAACGTGCAGGAGGGCTTCCCCAGCAGCTTGTGGAAGAAGGTATGAGACTATGGAGGGGCGTGTGGAGCGCGTGTGTACACATGCGTGTCAGCTGGAGCGGCTCTCGGGATAGCGGCCGAATGAGTGCTGAGCCTTGCCTGAGAAATCGGCACGGACTGTGTAATACTCGAGAAGGGAGCCATTTCAGGGGAGTGAGATGTGTTACATTTACACTTCATTTATTTAGCAGGCACTTTCACCCAAAGCTACGTACAATTGAAAGCAAGGTCAGTCAGTCCCTGGAGCAATTTGGGGTTAAAGGTCTTGTTCAGGGGTCCGACGGTGTGCTTACTCTGCCGAGCATGGGATTCGAACTGGCGACCTTCCGATGACGTCCTGACCCGCTGCTGTGCTACACGCTTCCTGCCCGCTGAATGTCTGTAATGCTCTGTCAGGATAACGGGAACGACCTTCCGTGTCCCTGACCTCCGTGTTGGTGTTGGGTTTGATACCGTCGGAGCCAGGTGTCGCCAGAGCGCTGATGCGGCACCGCAAACACTGAGTGTGTGTGTGTGTGTGTATGTGTGCGTTTACAGCTAGTTTACCTGCTCCCCCGGCTGCTGCCTGGAGCGAGAGCAGACCCCCTAGCTGGGGGGGTCGAGGTGGCTGATGAGGCGGGGCAGGCTGCGTGGAGGACCATCACCGACCCCTCGGCATCCTGGGAGATTCTGGTGTGGCGGCTGTGGAGGGAGCCCCGTGTTCGTGCCCTGTGGATGCTTCCTGGCTGCCAGGTGGGGGCGCGGTCTGTGTGTGTGTGTATACGTGTATTGGGGGGGAGGGGGGGCAGCTGAGTTTAATGCCTTAAGAGATGCTGCTTGTCAGGAAGCCATTTATGGCCGCAAGACCTTAACACAGTCATGTCTGCGTTTAAATGCTGATTCTGAGTGTTTGTGGGGATTCCACCCGTGTGTCAATTTGGTATGTTTTTACATATGATTAAGCCTTTAAGTACGCAGCAGACCAGGTAGGATATGCCTGTTCATTAGATGCATAATGTCTGCATAACGTCTGCATCAGCAGCTGTCATTTACCGAGTGGCTGGACGCAGAGCTGAGGGTGCAGAGGAGCAGAGACGCCCTGACAGATCTGGAGAGGTGCGTCACGCGCTCCTGCTCCCGCCACAGCGGTCATCGCACGCTGTCACGCTTTAGTATAAAACACATCTGACACACTGGTGTGTATGTGTGTGACAGGATAGAATACCAGCAGTGGGCGTGTCAGCAGCACTACCTACCGGCCCCCCCGGAGCAGGGTGGCTGCGATGGTGACCCCCGCCGTGCCTGTTCCCAGATCCTGCGGTCCGTGCTGGACCTGCACAGCGGGTGGGTGTGCTGATCTGCGCTCGCTCGGGGTCAGTGACGATGCCGTGTACCGAGTATGGGCTCCCCGGCCCCCCCGGCGCTGACGGAGCGCATCTGAAGGACGCCATCCCTGTCCCGCGCCAGTGTCCACCCCCAGTGTCCCCTCCCAGTGTCCCCTGCTGATGTCCCTGTCCTGTCCGCCTGCAGATCCCAGGGGAGCCAGATCCCTGACACGGACACATGTCTCCCGGATATCGTCTCCAGACTGCAGGTGCTGTGGTTAGACAGCTGGGCCCCGTTAATGGAGCAGCCCACGCGCAGAACTCTCGTGTTGACGATACCTCCCCCCCACCTCCCGCAGGAGCTCATGGGTGAGCTGGAGCTGACTCCTCCGTCCTCCGAATCCGAGGACGACAGCAGGAACTTCCTGCTGGATTTGGTTTCTCAGAGGTGCTCGGCGACCTCTGACCCCCAAGCTCTAAGCAGCCAGCTGGACCTGGAGCGGACTCTCCACAACTGGGGGAGGTATGTGGAAAGGGGGGTGGGCAGCCTACTCCCTCTCTCCTCTGTGCATGACCAGCGGTGCGGCTCAGCACCCCCACGTTGTGCCTGTCTCGCAGGGTCTTGGTTGCACTTCCTGTCACGGCTCTAGTGAGAACCCGGCCGGGCAGGACGTCCCTGGACTGCAGGGCCTTCATGGAGCATGTGAACCAGACACACGTGAGAGAATTCGGCTCTCCCCTCCCGACTTTTAAGGTCGTCTTGCTATTGATAGGAAAGACCCCCTTCTAAGCTGGTGTTTGATGTTTGTCTGCCTCCCTTCCCAGAGGAACATGTGTGATTCGGTTGGCCGGCTCCCTTACACCATCACGGCACATTTCTTCAAGGTGATTAGCTTCTTCTCAGTCTGCATTCTCCCGTCCCAGCGGATCTTAAACACAACTACGGATTTGCGAGACGACTTTGGCGTTTCAGCAGGAAATGACCCGGGGAAAAACAGGACGGGCATTTAATGGTCCTCTGTATTTACTGACCCACACCTTTGCTGTTGTGCGTGATGAATGCATGCGATGTGTTTGGGAACATGTTGTACTCCCTCCGTCCCTGCAGGGGGTGCTGTACGCCAGCCTGCGCTGTAAGCACCCGAGTCATGCTGTAGACGAGCTCCTGTCCCAGCTTCCTCAGCACTGCCCGTTGCTTCTGGTGTCTGCAGGGGTATGGACCCTTGTTTGCTCCATTTCCCCACCAGCTCCAACCCCGTACCGCCATTTTGTAATGGTTTTAACTGGAAAGTGTGTGTGGCAGGGTTGGTGGTCACCGCTGTACTCGGTCCTGACGTCTCTGTGGACCCGGCTGATGGGAGGCCGACTGCCACAGGAAATACAGCGTCTGGCCAACTGTTACAGCTGGGCCTGCAGGTATCTCACCTGAACCGGCACCCTGCACCATCTGGCAGTCACATGGTACCTGCAGCTGACACACCCACACACCTGATTGGTCAAACGGCATCCTGCCCCATCAAATATGACATAGTACTGTGACACACTTAATTGGTCAATCTGCACTTTACCCTTGACTGACAGTCACATGGTTCCTCCAGCAGACAGACCCACACATCTGATTGGTCAGCCTGCCCTCTCTGGTGATCACCTGCAGTGCAGGATTATAAGTTTGTGTACATTCCTCTCTCTGCAGTACAGTTAGAGGGGAGGTGGTGCCCGCCCCAACGGCAGAGCCGCTGCTTCTGGCTGCTTGCTTGCACCATGTGGGGAGGGGGCAAGGAGGAGACTGGGGGATGCGGGCCACCCTGGGGCGGCTGGAGAAACTGCAAGAGCAGCGCAGGCCGGTGAGGAGCCCCAGCAAACACCACGAACGTCATGTCATTCCTCACGCAACCAGAGTGAGGCACTGCATGAGTGGGATTTCTATGCGTTCGTGCCTTTTGCCTGTACCTGTCCCCAGTGTGGGTTCATGCTGAGCATTCTGGGATAGCAGGCCTCTTTGAGTTCCCTAAACAGACTGTCGAGCCCTGCAATTCTGCCGCTAATGAGCTCTCACTCTCATTTAATTGCTTAGCTGACAGTTTTATTCAGAGATGTATCCCCCCCCCCCACATTCCTGCAGCTGGAGAGCTCACATTCAATAGTTTGTTCGGGGGTATGGTAGGAGAGATGAGGGCCAGCCCAAAGTACAAGTGAACTAAGCAGCTGCTTTGAGCCCAGCAGCCACTAGGGGGCGCTCTCATCTGATTAGTCTGTTAGAAGGAGAAGGAAGATGACAAATGAGAACTTAGGTCATTAGCATTTTTCTTGGGGCCTGGGAAATGTTTGGGCTGGCCCTGGGGGAGGCCCTAAACAGCCTTCAGGTTACTGACCCATCTTTAATCCTCAAGCTAGTCGCTGCTGTTCACTGTGAGCCATGTCACTGTACACTAGCTCTCGCCCACAGTTGCTGGTCTTCCTGCTTTTCTTCTGTGTGATGGACCTGCTTTCCGTCCTCATCCAGCCCCCGGTACGTCCCTGCCTCGCCGCTCGGACCGAAGCCGTTTTTCAGCCCGTCGTGTTTTACGTTTTAATCTGTGGGACTGTGTCTCAGGAGGTAGACTGCACCAGGCGACCTCCGGAGGTCTGTCTTAAGGCTGTGTCTCAGGAGGCAGACCGTGCCAGGCGAGCTCAGGAGGCCTGCTTTGAGGTTCTCAGCTATTTGCCGGACTCCCCCGATTGGCTGCTGCTCTTTAAGTCACCCGCCGCAGGTACCAAGTCCCCCGGCCGGCTCTTCCTATGACCTGCCTGTGTCGCACGGCTCTGCAGCTCATAATATTTATCGCTCCTTTAAAAGAACAGCGTGAATATCAGGCTGTGTCCATGATGACGACGGACAGGAACATCAGACTGATGCCTTTGGCTTTCTATAGGTAAGGTATAGACATGCTTTGGAGGCCCAGACAATCATCTCCCGAGTGTCACGGAAATCATGTCTGGTCAGAGATGTTGACAGTGACGTTCTCCTCAGCCTGGTGCCCCACTTGGACGCAGACGTTTTGGGAAAGGTGACCAGGAGCCCGGGCTTTCTTCTTACGGCGCTGCGCTCGTATTCCGCCCTGACGAAGCTCTTCCTAGACGGCCTGATTCCCTCCCCCGGACAGGTGACCGCCCCCACGTGGGCCGGCTCGCAGCCCGAGGCCTGTCCGTGTGCCACCAGCCGCACTCTGCAGCGTGTGTTTCTGTCTGACAGGCCCCCCCACTGCAGGCTGTGGCCCAGGCCAAGCAGGTCCTGCTAAAGATCATCTCGCAGAGCAGCGTGCAGAGCAGCTCCACGCAGGCCCAGGTGCGAAGCTCGGCCTCATCGCCTTCAACTGCTCTGAATTAGTCGTGACGAACCCACCTGTCTGTTTTACAATTGCCTGCTACTGAGACCGTGTTTCTAGGGGCTAAACTTATTAGCCAATGAGATGTTTTGAATCAGTGACTAAGACTTGAAGGAGCCAATCAGCAGTGCCCATGTGACCCCACCTCTGACTGACACCTTCCTCTCCCCACTCCCAGTTGGAGGCAGCCTGTGGGGAGCTGGACCCGGAGGTAGCTGCTGCCTTGTCCTCACACCTGCTCTACCATCGCCATAGCGACCCTCTCTATGGCGACCTGGACTACTTGTGAGTGTGGACACAGCCTGAACCCCCATCACTGCTTTGCCCGCCAGTGTGACTGCATCAGCGGTTTCTGTACCAACCCAAGTCAAGCGGTTTATGGGCTGTACAAAGTAGAGCTAAAGTTATGGTTAAGATGGTATCTTCTGTTGGCATCGGACCACACAAACCTCGCTGCTACAATTGAGATGGTTCTGTTAAGCCATTAAAACCTGCCATACATGCGCGCAGCCACAGCCTCATCCATCACGGGCACAACCCCAACACCATTTCAGGTTCATCATTTCATTAATTCCTTCCATTTTAACAACTGTACGTTTAAAACATGGAGAGCAGAACAGGCGGGCAAACCGAGTCCACCAGCATCGAAACAGCTCCTAAAACAGCAAAAATAGAAACTATATACACGACTGTACAAATGACACTGAAAACATCCAGGCCTGAACTTGAGCCCTCTGTGGGTGGAGCTTGAAAAATAAGACCACATGTCCCACGATGCACCTCTTCGCTTAGCAGTCCTGGCATTAGCTGTTAGCATGGAGGTCTGCGGTCACAGGGGGTTGGGTGGGTGCATCCTTGCAGCGGGGCAGCGGCACAGGGGCTGGTGGCGGCTCGGGCCCACCGCTGTGTTTCAGCGGGTGCACCATGGACATGTGCACGTTGAGGTTGTGCGCCTTCTCGAAGCGCTTGCCGCACAGCTCGCAGGCAAACTCCAACTCCTCCTCCGCCTTGTGCTTCGTCATGTGGTACTTGAGGGAGGCACGCTGGCGGCACTGGAACCCGCACACCTCACACCTGTGCGAGGGACAGAGCGAGGTCTGCTCAGAGGACTGCGTGCCCGGCTCCCCCACGCCCCCTACAGTACCCTCTGGGGAACTACGGTGCCCGCTGGGACGCAGGGCAGTTCTCAGCTCCTGCTTAAGTAACTTCCCTCTTTTCCCTCTGCACAGGGCCACATGTATTCTTAGGTGGACCATAAGGTGTGTGATCCTCAGCCTGCTAGTACAGTCAGGGCTGTAAAGCATTTTAACAGCAGCAAAAATACCAAAAGGCGTCATTTACATTTATACACTTTAGCAGACTCTGTTGTTGAAAGCGACATTTTTTTTTTTAAATCAGGGTCAGACAGGTCAAGGGCCCACAGAGGAAACCCTGGGTTTCAAACCCGCTACTTCCTGATCAGACACAGTTCTAACCTGTTGAGCCGCACAGCGCCCCCCCCCAGACGCAGCCCTTTCATTGCAGGCGCTGATGTGACGATGCCGCATTGTTGCGGACTCCACACACGCTGCAATCTCATACTTACTGCAGCGGCTTTGCTCCAGAGTGTCGCATCTGGTGGACAGATAGGTGCTTCCTCTGTTTGAACGTCTGTCCACATTGGTCACAGATGTAGTTCCTCACCTCTGTGGGGAAAAGGGGGCATCGGTTCAAAATAAGCAGACGGCTGCCCGTGAGTCCCGACCACAGTGAGCGGCTCCGTCCCCCCGGCCCTCACCCGTGTGGATGAGCTTGACGTGCCGCTGAAGGTAGCGGTCGATCATGAACACCTTGTTGCAGCCGGGGTGCGGGCAGGGCCGCTCCCGGACCTCCTCATGGTGCTCCTTGATGTGCTTCTGTTCCCGGGAGAGACTGGTTATACACACACACGTCTATATGGGAAGCCAGAGAGGGCGGGGCTGGCCTTTCCTTGTCCGTCCGCTTGCCTTACCTTCATGCCGTCGGCACCGCGGTACACTGCTGTGCAGCCTTGGTGGGGACACTTGTAAATGGTGGGCAGCTCCTCTCTGAAACAAACACAGGGCAAGCTGACGTGTCGCCTAGCATCCTCCCGTATTGAGGCCATCTCCCTTCCCATCCTGCTGATGAGGCTCCTCCCAACCCCTCCTGCTGTTGAGGCCCCTCCCCAGACAGCTGGCTCGCTACCTTTCAGTCTTGATCATCTTCTTCCAGCCTGGCTTGGGCCCCGGCTTCTTCCTTGCTTTCGGCTCAAGGGCCATCTTGGGCTCCTGGTTGGGGCCTTTCTTTGAGGAGACCATTCTGCTAGACAGACAGACAGAACAGGATGAACCAAAGCCCACCCCCTCCTCTTTTTCACATCATACTTAATCGCGAAATGGAACACTGGCACACTGCTCCTGGCACGATCGCTCCAGTCGCCCCTAGGATTTTACAGTTCTGCAGTTAGTTGGCATTTCACACACGGGTATGTTTAAAAACGTTTAACACTCTGGATGCAGCCAGCTGAAGCTGGCTCGCCTACGAATCTGAAAATTGAGCACCAGGCTGCCGCGTTCAGCATAATCCTGCGGCACGATTCTGCTCCTTTTATTCCCAACTTCGTGTTTTTGGAAGCGCCTTATCGGACCCGATTCGCGCTCCTCACCGCTTTCCAGGGTACGGTTCAAATAGCTCATCCGACGAGCCGCTCTTCCTCCTCTCCTCGTCCTCCTCACTCGAGAAGTCACTGAGGACATGTGAAAACATCACTGTTTTTCATCTCACCACCCAGCCCAATGCTGAAATACAGGCATCTAAAGCAAAGATTCAAAAGTCTGGTCCAAAGCCAGACTCCAGACTGTCATGCTGCTTACCGTTCAGAGAGGTCGCTGTCCCCCACTATGTCCAGAGGCTCGGCTGCAATGGGCGTGGCCATTTCCTCACTCTGCACCAATCCTGAAGACCACAGGGAGGAGTGAATGAAAAAAATCAACAAAACCATAGAAAAGACCCCACCTGCTTCAGGAACCTATAATATCCCGCTGGTACGTAAAAGTAGCCTCTCTATCTGACGATGCATTTGAAGCACCTAAACTTCTTCAAAGAGTAGGGATCTGACCTCCATCATAAAAGTGCCCCCGCTCTGTGTTTATGCTCTGTGAATGTGACCCCGGTTCAGTTCCTCCATGGCCTGCTGTGGTCTGTTAAGCCAGCACTTCCCATCCCAGTCCTCAGGGCCCCCCCCCCCCCGACCCCCCGACAGTCCACATTTCTGTTCACTCCCAACTCTCATAGTGCCCATATCCAGTATCCACAGTCATTAGCTGAGAGCTGGGAGGAAGCAAAAGCGTGGACCCTCTAGAGGTTTCAGGGTTGGGGAACATCGTGTTAAGCCTCTCACTCACCCTCTGTGGTATCTATAGTGTCAGTGCTCAGCATGGGCTTCAGGCTGGGACTCTGGCTCTGAGGTGCCGCTGCTGGGCTGGGCGGGGCTATAGGCATTCCCTCAGGTGGGCTGGCGGCGGTGAGGACCACCCCCGGTTTGAGGGCCCCGCTCCTCCAGGTCGCTTCCTCCCTCTCCGGTCGCAGTGAGGTGGCTGCTTTCCTGGGTCTGGAGCCTGGATACATGTGGGCTTCCACCACATAGCTGTGTCCCTCTACACAGCCCCACACTGTCCTCACCATGCCTTGGTACTGCCCCTGCAGGACCTCCTGTAGGCTGGGGCAAGACCTGCACCCTTCTGCATGCTGGTGGGCCCAAGACACCAGTTTGTGGAGACACTGGGGTGAAGAGGTAATTGGGGATGCTGGAGGGGGTGGGAGCATTGATAAGAGGATGAGAAAGGGAAAAATTGGTCACGCTGACAGATCGTTCACAGTATATATCCCAGAACAAGATATATGTTTATCATACACATACCAGACAAAAGGGCATCATCTACCAGCTTCGAGCACATAGAAGTACCCCTGAAAAGAGAGAGAGTTTAGAATGCATGGGCCCTCACAGCAAACAAAGACTGAAGCAGACGTTTGCCCCACGGCTAGTCTTACCAGTCGCCTGTGCTGTCACACGACGATGGCGACAGGTTGACCCTCCGGAGGAAGGCGTGCAGGATGCTGTGGCACTTGTAGAACTGCGCATGGCAGCTCTTGCAGACAAACTGTGAGAGCAGCGGGTCGCGGCTCACCGGCACCCCCACCAGGTGCTGGAAGTCTGCGCAGAACAGCGCTGACTTCTCCCTCTTCTCCTCCACCGGGTGTCCCTGGGGCTGGCCAAATGCGTATCGCAGGCTCCGCGGGGAAAACTTGCCGTGACACAGGCGGCAGAACTCGGTGCTTAGCCGACCCGAACCTAATCAGTTCCACAAAGACAGCACGCCATCAGCCATGAAACCTCACCATCACAACTCGGCGTACTGCAGCTTCATTACTTGTGATCGTCTTTCAGATTTTACAGCTCTGCTGAGAGACCACCGAGTGCAGTGCATACAACCTGCAGAAGCTGCTAATGCAACTAAATTCCTCTCTAATTTAAGCTCAAGGCATCTATCCGGACTACAGGCAATGCGCATGAAGGAAGCTTTAAGGATAAATAAGTTGTGCGCAGCTCAACGCTGGTAAACCGTAGCTAATCCATTTACTTGTGTGGTGGGATCCGTTTTCAGTGCGGTCACCGGCTCCAGCTGCCAAAGCGGGCACCGCCATTGCCTTCACCCGCCCCCCTTCAGCAGTTTCCACGGGTCCGCCGCTCCTGCGGCTCGCGTCAAGCCCCTCTTCAGAAGCGCCCTGTTCCACGGTCGCCCTCGGTCTTCCTCGCCGCCCGGGTCGCCTACCGGCCCCGGCTGCCTGGGCATGACTTGTCGGTGGAGACCTAGCAGCAAGCCGCCCGCGCCGGTCCCTTTTCATTACAGACGCGGTCCAGGGGAAAAAAAACAAATAACGGAGCAACGTGTAGTGACAGTGGGCTCCTCTTCGTTCACTTCAGCGGCTGGATGCGTGTCCTACAAACGCTCAAAAGCGGCGCAAAAAAGTTTAAAAATCGATCTGCTTGAGATTTGTCAAAATGGCTAAAATGGCATCGAAATCACATAAGACCGGTTAATAACGTGCAATGCATTGCAATTCAATTCGAATAATACAATGATCTTTTTTTAACTTAAAGTGGATGTTTATTTAGAATAATTAACCAGAAATCATAACTGAAATGCTTGGAAAAGGGACATGTCTGAAAGTAAACAAGTGTATCCGGAAGGGCTTTTGTAGAGAGGAAAACAGAGGAAAGAAGCAGAGGCGCCATGAGCGGCCTCCGCATGACAAGAGTGGCGCGTGTGGCCGCAGCGCCACCTGTAGTGTCATCGGGAAACTACATGCTGAAGAGTGCGCGGCTCTGATCATTAGGTCAAAGGGGCTGTTAGGAAACGAAGAATTTATTACGATAGACTTATTTTAAAACGAATATTTTCCCCCCCAAAAGTAATTACGATAGGTCTCCTGCCTCCTGCAGTAATTAAATTATATTTTTTTTAAAGGAACATGAGTTTGTATAAGGTTTTTATACGGAAGGAACTTTTATTTACATTTTAAGCAGATATTCTTAGAAATACATAAACTTATTTAACTAAAATTGTTTATTGTTTCTTCAAATTGTATCCCTCTTTAATGGTTAAATGGCAGTGATGCGTTTTTACACATGAAAAGAACGAAACAAACGCATCACCTTTACTGCCACAGAAGGTCGCTCAAACATCACCATCCTCGATAGCTCGCAGAAGGGTTGATGTATAGAACATCTTCACAATAAAATCCTTATCAAGGTTTAAGAAGTTCTCGTTTTTTTGTTTTAAGAATTAAAGTTTGTCCATTCTGAGTAAACCCTTTGTAGTTATACACAAATATTTTTCTTTACTATTCTCATTGTTCCTGACAAAAAAGCTTTTTAGTTTGTGATATACTACAGTTGTAAAACAAATGTTAAGGTACCAATTATTTTTAATTCAAATCATAAAATGTGAATCTGATTTGAGATTTACTGTATGACTTTATGCGTTTCTCACCTGGTGATTGCGACAGTGAAAGCTGTGCGCCTGCAGTAAGCTTGCTGCGGCGCTAACCTCTAGTAACAACGTCTTGTAAAACGAATGGCGGCGGCTGTACCAGACGGTGGCATGAAGCCACTACAAAACGCCATGAAACTGGCTAACGTAGCGATACAGCTTGATGCGGGGAACATGCATAAGGTAAAATGCATGGCTGTGGTATACTGCACTTCCGGAGAGATGACATAGTTCAGGCTTTATCTGTCCAGTTTGCCTTGATAGCCATGATACATGGTTCAGGTATGGGTGTCACGTACGGAACCTACATAACATTTCTTCCCTTTTTTGATGACATTTTCTGGTGGGGTGGGAGGGGGGTGTCGCACAGTTTAATCAGATCTTATGCGTTCATATTTTAATGAAATGTGTTTTGAGTCATTTAGTTTCATTTGGCCAAAATAACATTCATAATGATGCGAAATTTTGTTCGGTGTGTATGTTAATTTGTAGTCCGGCTTTAAATAAGATGGATGTTACGAGTCATTTAATGGATCTAATATATACATTAAAAAACAAGTATTCACAAGTAATGTGTCCGACAGGAAATGACGTTTGTTTTGTTTTCTTACCAGGAGGCTTATTGTGAATATTTGAGGAGTATCAGTTATATATGCCACGCGTTGCTGGAAGATGCTGGGTCCAAACGTAAGGACGTCGGTTAACATGAGTGCATGCTTTTGTAAAAAATACTGTCATGAAAAACGTCTCCAGGTTGTTTTCTGATAGAGTGGTAAATGATTGACGAACTCTTGGAGTTCTTATGTGCAAAGTTTAAGAGATACAGTAGTCCACATGGCTAAAAGGAGCCAGTATGTGAATTTGATTAACTTGACGTTCAATGAAGGAGACTGTTTTCGTGACAGTTTGAACAACCTAATTCACACTATGTAAACATCGCCCAAGTGGGCGTCGCTGGACTGGGAATCCGAGAACGCCCATAACCCCGTCCCCAATCTGAATTTCCAGTTGGTTGACGAGAATACCGATGCTGACCAATAGCGAAGCAACAGCTTGTCTCGCCACAAAGGAGAGGCTATACCGTTTCTGTTCTGATAAAACTCTAACACGACCTCTGACAGCTAAACAGTACGATGCTTACGCAGAAGAAGTTTTACAGTTTATGGGCATCAGAATAAAACGTAGGGACTGTTTTTTAAACTTGTTAGACAAATTTGCATGATGCACTTAAATGTGGAAGATATGTTATTTGCCAAATAAAGGTTCTTCATTTTTCTTTCTGGTGACTGAAGACATTACTCTTTGATTCCCACTGTGGGTGGCATATGGTGCACTGTAAGACACTGATTGGTTTAGCGCACTTACCATTGTTTATTTAATTGGTTCCTATTAGGTCATATCAGGCAGTCACTGGCTGTAGAGGGTAATCACGCCCTCATTTCTCCAGTCATGGGATATCTCAGATCAAATCCCTTTGAATCAGTGATCAATTAACTGTGACCCCAGAGAGCCACAGTACTGCAGGATTGACATTAATATTGATTTAGTGCACCAACTGACAGCAAAAACAGCAAGTTTTGTGACTTGCCTTAAAAACTGAATCCCAGTAACAAAATGAGAATTTTAACTGGACACTGCTCAGTTAAATCTGGAGTATTGGAATGCAAGTAAAATACTAATCTGAACAAATAGGAAATAATCCAGTAGAAAGGGTCTCCTAATGGTAAGAAAACACAGTTAGGAAGGATGCCAATTATACATGCGTGCAGTAACTGAGATTATCCAGAAAATGGTGCTGTCTCCTTTCATTAAAGTTTGAAACAATCAGTTGTGTTAATGGGAAGGAATGTTAATGATCCTTTTAATCATTAACAGAAAAGACTGATTACTGACATTCTGTATAGAACATTGTTTACTCTGAGGTGTTTTTTTGTCTTTCAGCTTTCTCTGTGCAGCTGTTTGCATTTCAGTATGTGGCCCTGAATCCGTCCCCCCCCATCTGTCTCTGTCCCCAAAAGAAGCAGAAATGGTGCCATTAGAGGTGGATAAAATGCTGAGATTGGCTGAGCAGTGCCTGGAGAGAGTGAAGTCCTTCGCAGGAAAGAAGTTGGATGTCACTGCTGAGTCCAGCCCTACGTCAGGGCCCCACCCGTGCCCCACCCAAACGGGGGCTGGTGAGGGGATGGGTGAGCTGCAAGCTGCTGTCTGCACTGCGCGGCCCTGCTCCCAGGTTCCAGTGGCTCCACACTGCCCCCTGCGTCCTCCTGCAGTGCTTCCAGCACCCAAGCTCGAGTCTGGTGACACCCCCACCCGACACCGCCGGGTCTTGTCCGATGGAGGAGGAGCCGCATCGCCGTTCCTCCCCCCTGAAATTTTCCAGAAAATGCAGGCCGTGAACGCACAAGACACTAAAAAGTGAGATCCCCGTTCACTTTGGTCCCGTCTAAAGAAGACTCTAGATATTAAACATCTGTCTGCTAAATCAGACTGAAGCCTGAGTGTGATTTATACTCAGTGTTAATTATACATTTAGTCGTAGGCAGAAATATTTGCGATTTTCCCCCTTTATCATACATCGATCCATCTTCTAATTGCTTATCCATCTCAAAGTCCGGGAGCCTGGAGCCTATCCAAGGCAGGACAGGGTTCAAGGCTGGGGGACACCTTGAATGGGATGCCAGTCTCCTTTACCGTATATTGTATAATATAAATCTTGGGGTAGATATGCATATATGTGCTCATGTCCATGCCCTGTGACGCACTTACATCCCATCCAGGGTGTCCCCCACCTATGTGCCCAGTGCATTCTGGGATATGCGTGGTGCTACCTTGTAAAAAATAAGTGGTATGAAGATGGATGAATTGATAAATCTTGTTATACTTTAAAAGTAAATGATAAATATATATATTCTTGTGCTTTATGTGCTAATAGGATTTTTCTCTCTTTGGATGTATTTGGCAGGGAACTGACCCCACTGGAGGAGGCTTCACGGCTCAATCAGAAGCTGAAGGCTAATTATGAAGTCCGGCTAGCTCGGCTCACCCCTGGACAGGCGACACAAAAGACATCCCTGGTAAGTTCACGTCGCCCCCTGTGCCTGCAAACACCCACATGCTCTGTCCAGAGTTATGCATAAACTCAAAAAAAAATCATCTTACAATTTCAAAAGAACAAGTAATGTAAACATCACAAAAACATGTTAATTCCAGACAGGGAAACAAATCCAATGATGTTAAAACAGTTGTGAAATTCTTACTAGCATGTCTCCTTCAAAATATTAAAAAAGAAAACTGATGTTATACTTACCATGTTTAGCCATTTATAGAGCTGGACATATGTATATGTCAGTGGAGACCCGTTTGGTATTGTGCGTTTCTCTTGTACTTTTGTTTAGAAGAATTGCAGAGGTTTATCTCACTGAAAATCAGTGTGTTTACAAGCACCTGGACAGAATGATAGTGCAAACAGGGCTGGTTAGTTTTTAGGTGGTGGATGTCCGTTTGTCCGCAGGTTGAGTAATCTTGTGTTTTGTTTGTCGACTTAGAGCTCCGGAGTGTAATGCGCAGAAATCATAGTCAGCTTTCAGCGGCAGTGTTTGTCGTCGGCATTCATTCGTCGCATTTCGGATTTAATTCGTCGGACGCCTTTGGTCCAGGCGCGCCGTCTCGCGCGTTTTCCCTCCGCACGTGTGCCGGGGTCACGTTCCTGGCTCCTCCCGATGACCCCCCCCCCCTGCGGTGAGCGATAGGGCCGGCCGCGGGTGTGGGGACTCTAGGGTCAGGACGGGGGTTGGAATAGGACGGTAGAGTCGGCTCCGTCGCGTTTCTCACTCGTGCGATGGCCTTGAAATTCTGTATTATTCAGATGCGAAGGATGTTCCTCCAGCCGTCCGACAGCTCACTGGATCTCCATCTTTACTGGAGGAGATTAAAGGCTTTCCTTAAGGTAGTACATGCTGCACGGTGGCTCTGGTTTATATTTTGTCATGAAGTGTACCTGTGGCTGTATGTAATGGTTCGTTTGGTACTGGGTTGCATTTTCTTAAAGGAAAGCCTTAAAGACACCCTCGTTTGCGATGTTCTGGTGGTTTGTATTATTGCCGTATCATAGACCGTTTTTCAGAGTCTTACCCATTAAGTAACGTTAGACCGCCAAAGTCTGCCCGCCGTTTGCCCTCCGCGCCCATGACCAGGTACGCTGGTTAGAAGATCGATCGATCGATCGATGGATTTTTTTTTTTTATAACCTTCAGTGACTTCCTGTGTTTATTCGCCACATACAAAGAGTGGGGGGCGTTAAATCTTTAGTTTGTATTGATCGTTTTTTAAGTGGTTTTATAATAGTCTGTATGAAGCACCAGGAGTAGACAGAGGGTCGGCAAATGGGGCGCATAGCGGCACAAGGTACGAACTGATCGTCTTATTAGCAATTGTATGGCTTTGTATGCAGTACAAGCCAAGGGCATAACTTTGGATTTAGCCGGTACAGAACCAGTCAGAAGCCTGGACACACCTGATTTTAATGAATTTCTCTATTTTACCCATTATTTATCTTATAGTAAAAGGCCTTGGGGCAATGAAGTAATACATATCAAATAATGCAGCGACCAGAACTATTAAACATCTCAATTTTCTCAGATTTTAGATTCTTCAAAATGTCCCCCTTTTGCTTCAATTGACAGCATTGCAGACACTTGGTATCCGGGTTGGACTGCTTCTCCAACAGTCCTCAAGGAGTTTCTGCAGGTTTTGGGCACAAGTTGGCTATCTTGTACTCATTCTTCGATCGAAATTCATCCCAAACCAGCTCTCTAGGGTTTAGGGTGGGGGATTCTCTGCGCCCGGTCGTCCGTCTTTCCTTGTTCACAAGATGATACTGCACGGTACTTTCATAACCTTGAGGTCATTGTCTTGTTGAAAAACAAATGATTTTCAGTAGCTGCATCCAGACTTTTGACTGGTACCGTATTGTGATAGCGTGAATTGTTTTGAGTTGGTTAATAACCTGTTTCCTCTTGTTTGCTGCAGGACATATCTAAAACACAACGATTAATTGTATTTTGTGACTATTTATAAAGGTACTTTTTTTTTGTAGAAGTAAGTTATGAAATCTCACCTGACAATGATTCTTTTCAACCTAAACACCGTTGAACATGTTGCTTATATGCCTAAATTAATTACAGCTCTGAACGTCGGAGATGTAGGGCTTAAAGAGAAGTATGATTGACGCCCATGACGCATGTCTATCAGGTGGATTCTTTTGAGTTTCACTCTTGTTTTCTGACTTCTAATCCTAATGAAACCGCCGAAGTTACAGGTTTTGTTTCAAGACCTGTGCTGCGGATCAAGACTCTCAGTATTTGCTGCATAAATTTAGATATTATTCTTGCTCCTCCTCATGAGATCTTAGTAGTACATCTTTTCTCATATATTGGCACGTTTGTTTGGAACGTGTAACGAGGGAACGGGCATTGACAGAATTAACAGTATTGAGCATGTCACGTGACGGTATCCGACCGAACGTCAGGTGTCCCCTCAAGTTCTGCCTGACGTGGAAGGGCAGGGCTGAGCTCTGCTTTGGAGTGAGCATTAGAAGCCACCAGTCTCTTCCCGTCATTTTCCCAGGATCGTGCGTCATCTTTCTATGAAAGAGCAAATGGTCGGGCAACTTATCTTTATGCATGTATATGCTCACCTGGTGGCAATAAATAGATTTTTTTTTATTTTTACTGGAATTTTATATTTGGAAATTGTAAATATCTGGAGCGGATTTCTGTGTTGGGTGGGCTGACGTGCTGGGGTCACGCTCTGTTGAGTAAGCCTGGCTTGCCACACAGCCATTGATACAATATTGATTCTGAGGCACCTAATCAAATTTTGTCTGTGATTTGCTTGGGCTGCTGTGATATAGCTGTTTGACCAAATGGGCCCCGTGTTTTTTTTTTTTCCACTTGTCTGGAATGAGGAAATTGATCACAAGACACTTCAGAAATTAGATGCTGATTCCATCAGTCTTATTATAATCTGCCGTGTCTTTTATGGCTAGTTGTTCCAATGAGCCTTATAGCAATTTTCCCAAATAAAATCAGAAAACGTGTGTCGGGGTCAGAATTGACTGAGAGCTTGATTTAAGGAGCTTTGCGAAATGGGTCTGTCAGTAAATTCATTGACGCTGAGAGGAGTCTGGCTCCCATAGGTCGGACGTCACGACCTTGTTGTGCAATTAGCCTATTGTTGGGATGTAGGTGGAGTCACTTCCTAGGGCCAAGTAAGGACACGTGAGGCCTATTGGTTGCTAATCTGTCAATCATCCAGTTGGCATCTGTCGCTGGCAAGTCTGTGGGGGTCAGCAGCCAGAGGTTAAGGTTGCAAATTAATAAATTGGCCCTATATTTTTCAGGGTTCAGTTAGGAGTTAGAGATGTGCCCTGTAAACATGCAAAGAAATGTGTTGCATTTAAATGAAACCAGAAAGCATGTGACATTAAAAAGATCTTCAGAACAATCAAGGTATCATTCGAATCTGCTGCTTTCTCTTCCCAAACTAACTCCCAAAGTTAGATCCAGACTGCAGTGGTTGAGTGTTATGCTCCTAAATATCTGCCTCATATATTTCATTTTGACTGGTTTTATTTAAAGTTCTCCTCATGAAGTCTTGGTAGTATGTTTTAGCATGTATTTTAGCATGGTTATTTAGAACGTGCGATGAGGGAATGGACATTAACAGAATGGACGGTATTGAGTGTTACCTGGTGGTATCTGATCGGAGGTCAGGTGACCCATCAAGCTTTATCTGACTTACCCTGATCTCCATGTGGAAGAGCAGTGCTGAGCTCTGCTTCAGAGCGAGCAGTGGAATTGGCAAGTTTCCTCCACTGATTTTTCTCAGTTTAACGCAGATGATTGAGCAGGTTTTCTTCATGCATATCTAAAGTCACTGGTTGAAAGTGGAGATAATTTCATGGTTAGGAATAGAGTTGCAAAGGGGCGTAAAATATCTGGAAACTTTCCAATCCGTGGGAAGATAAGCTGGGGAATTTTGGAAACATTCCAAGTTGGAAACTTTCCATGGCAGTTAACAGGAATATATAGTAATTAACTGGAAAATTCCCCAAATATTGCAACCCTAGTTAGGAATAATAATAGCAAATGAACCAATTTATCAATAACTGGCTCCTAAATTTAAACTGGCAGTTGTAGATTCCAGCTATGAAGATGCCACTCTGACTCCATTCTGGTCCTCTCCGTATACACCATGATGTACCCCTGCTTTGTGTCTTGTGCTGGCTGGGATAAGTGCCAGTCTCAGCCCCCATTCCCCCCTGACCAGGATAAGTGGTTTGATGATAGGTGTTTATATGCTAGTTTGAGTGAAGCTGTTTTGGAATTAGTCTTGTGAGAATCTTGGAACTTCTGGAAAACTGTATTGAGCTGTATTGAATGTTTTGATAGTGGTTTGGTTTGTTCACGTGATTATGGGATCACATGAATAATGTGACGCAGCTAGAGCCTCTGTGTGTCTGTGTCCTAGACTCTCGTATGCATGAATGTCACTTTACAAAGAAGGTTGCCTCCTGATAGCCAATGCAGAGGCTGTAGATATCGATGGAGGTTTCTGTTATCTGCATTCACGTTCTGTACTCTGTATGTGTTGGGAGTGAACGCGCATCATTTCCTTTAATAAAACCGACACCGTCGGCTTGTCTTGTTCAGACCCTCTCCCTTCAGAGGCAGATGATGGAGAACCTGATCATCGCCCGGGCTCGGCAAGATGCTGTATCCTTTGTCAAGAGTGGGGTTGGGGCCTCTGCACAGGCTAATAATTCCTCTCCTGCATGCTGAAGTTCCTTCAGTTGGACGGAAGTGGATTATAAAGGGGGGCGGGGGGGCGGCGGCAAGGTCAGCGGTGCGAATGCTAGTCTGGCTGGTGGAGGGAGCTGATGGGGGGGTGTGGCAGCCACTGTGGTCTGGCAGGTTCCTGAACGTGCGCAGCTCCACCGGAAGATGGAGGAGAGGAGACTGAGACTGCAGGAGGAGGCCAGCAGGTGCGACCGCGCTCGAGCCCCGCGTACGCGCAGCCGCGCCGCTTCTCGTCACGCGCTTGCTCATCCGCTCGGGAACGTGTGTCCGCAGGAGGTTAGCGGCCGTGGGCATGATCACGCCGGAGGAGCAGGAGCAGCGTGTCCTGTACGCCAGCGTCCTGGAGTATGAGCAGGATCACGTGAGTCCATCCGCCTTTGGCACCAGCTGGTGAATCAGTCGAAGGGGGGGGCGGGGCTTATTAGCATTAGCGTGCTCACCATGTGGCGTTCCTGAGTTTTTAGTTCCAGAACGTGTTTTTATAAATCAGAGACTTATGAAAATTATATTGCAGCCTACCAGAAGTATAGTTAGATATTCCTCTTATGTGGGATGAGCACAGCGTGAAGATTTTTCATCCTGTTGACATTCATGCCTTAACCTATTTAACATTTATGCACCCCATTAAATGGGGGGGGGGGAATCTTGTTTTAAAATGTATCTTTAGATCGTGTTAAGACTCATTATTAACGTTCTATTTGCGCAAACTGACTACAAAAAATAATTGTACACAGAAATGTAAGACGTATTATACCCTCCTGACACTTCAAGTCAAGAAGTTTTATTGTCAGGAAGTTTTGTCATATACACAGTAAAAAAACGTGTTCATGTTAGGACCATGTAAGGAAATTGTTACTTTGCTTGCTCACCCTTGGAGCAAACACGGTGGGTGACATCGTAGGGTGATACTTGGCCAGTTGCTATGTATAAATTCACTCAGTCTCATGCTTCGGATCGCAAACGATCGCCCTGACTGTGTTTCTGAGCCGTATGCATTGCCAGACCAGGCTGACAGCAACTGCTCACTTTTCTGCAGGACTGGCCGAAAATGTGGAAAGCCAGCTTGAAGAGGAACCCTAACGACAGCACGCTGGTGTCAGGCCTGGTCTCCTACCTGCTAAGGTATGATGGGGTGTGCGCGCATGCGTGTGGAACAGGTTGACTTTGTTTCTGTGCTGAGGTCTATGTCTGTCTTTCTGCGTGTGACCAGCTGCCGAGATCACCCCGTAGTCCGGCTCCTGAAGACCCTGCAGTACAATATATACGACCGCCTGTACCCCCTGGTGAGCCAGTGCCCCCCCCTCTCAGCCCCCTCCCAGTTGGCCATCAAGTCCTCGGTCAGTGCTCAGAACCTGCGCTCTGAGTCCAGCCTGCCCGCCTCGCCGCCCTCCTACCATGACCATAACGCCAACCGCGAGGGGGAACCTGTACCCCCCGACCGGGAGAACTCCTTCGAGGACCTGGAACAGTTCATGACGCAGATGGATTTGGAGCCCGGGTTCGAGCGCCGACCCGAGGTGGTGTCCCACATCCAGGAGCTGGAGGGCCTGGCGCTCCGGGAACCTCTCAAGAACATCGTCAAGGACGTGCACGCTGCCATCGGTGCGTGACCTCCATAGCTGCTGTGAGGGTCTGCTGACCTCAGACCTGTTCTCTGCCCCCCCTTACCCCCAATGCACAATTAACTTTTGTTAAAGGTTTAATTATGACTATTGCCTTAAGGTGTCAATGCAAATGATGGAACAACCCAATGTAAGGAATGCCAGAGGAGCCTCCTAGGAAGGTTGCTGGTTCCAATGATTTCACCATTGGGCCCCTGTGTTGGACCCTTTACCCCCAAATAGACAACCCATGCACATAAATGCTAATGGCTTGACTGTGAATTCAAGGTTAACTTTTTATGCATGTATTACGGCACGACCTCACTCTGTATTACTCTTCCTCCTCCCCACCTTGCAGATCGCATCCTCTCCCTCTGTCTGCTGTCCTTCGAGTGTCTCAACACCGCCGCATCCAAGGACCTGTGTGTCGCCTGTATCGAGGAGGCATTCTTTCCCCCTCTCTGGGGCCCCCTGTTGGTGCTTTTCAGGTACTGTGGGTTGGCATAGACGCTACCTTTATCTGAAATGAATCCCTTGTGTTCACACTACATTTGTCCATGAACGGGGGGGTGCATGTATGCATGCTGCACTGAAATTCCACCTTACCTGCAGAGGCCAGATGTATTGCATCAAACATAAATAGAAGCAGTGTAGTGAACATTTTCATGAACGGTTTTAAAGGATTTAGTCTAGGTTTGGCCGGTAATAAGGTGTCTTAAAATGAATGAGAGGGGGATATAGGGCTCTCGAAGGAACAAACAGGCACGCTTAGGTTCACTCAAAAACACTTTAATACAAGCAATACACGATAACTTTGCATCAAAATCTATATCAATTAAAGCAATGCAAAATGACCTTGTTCCACAAAGGATACGTAATAGAATATATCATACGAAATAATTATATAAAGAAACAATAAAATATAGAAAGTGCGAATTATTATAACGAGTGTTGATAATCAATCCCCATAATCAATAAACGCAAAAGCAGCTGCTAAGCTATTTACACTCGGATGTGCCGTCATCACACACGGACTGGGGAGCCCTTTCAGTCCTGGCAGGAGACCAACACGTGAGTTCCGAGAAAGTGCCGGGCGATGC
>JAODKE010000020.1:19215054-19225265 GCA_026779605.1 Mormyrus hasselquistii | reverse complement strand
TTGTTTCTGGATTTTTTGAATTGCTTTTAAGACGCATTTTTTGTTTTTGTCTGCCTTTTTCATTGCCCACCAAAACCATCTTTTGGGCCTTTAAAAAAATCTTTTTAGTGTGCCCCCCCCCCCCCCATCCATTAAGAGTTTATCAGTTCGCATCTTCAAAATGTGCAAAATCCAGGTCTGTAGGGATGCATGTTGCATGGCGTCAGCTTCCCTGAGCCATCAGCACCAGACCACTCGCATGGACGCCTCCCAAACTGAAGACGGGGAAGCAAATGTGACCACTGAGGGCTCAAGTATTTCTTCCTACACAGTTCCATTTTAAAAGCTGAGTTCTGAAGAGATGCAGCTGGTTCCAGGTTTTAATGAAAGGCAGGAGGTCCCCCCTGCTCCCCCCACCTTATCTGTGCTGCAGTTACAGCTCTTCTGGGGACTTTGTGTTCAGTAATTACGCCTGCGGGCTGCGCTGCTGTGACCACGCCTCAGGTCCCTGCTGTGTGTGTGTGTGTGTGTTTGTTTGTTTACATGGATCGCATTTAGGGACCAGAATTTCCCCAAAGTGTGGTAAAACCTGAAACTTCCTTACTTTTTGGGGATATTTTTTCAGATTTTACATCTATCACTGAAATCAAAAAAATTTAAATGCCAAAAGTCTTGTATTTTGTTTGGTTACTTATGCTCAAGTTTAGAGCTGAGTGGGGGTTAAGGGTGACGCAATTGGCATTACGATTTTTCCTGTAAAAATATATGTCAGGTGGTTTCCATTTAGATAGGTACAAGGGTTTGTGTGTGTGTGTGGTGTGGTGTGGTGGAGTGGAGTGGAGAACAGGACAGGATGAAAATGAACGGGTCGTGAAACTACCACACCGGTTGCCTTGGGGTCGCGGGCCCGCCAAGTGAAACCCAAAACTGACTGAGTATTCCCATGCTCATTTTACAAGCTGGCTTTAATATAAAAGTTTTATATACTTTATTGTATACTAGTTAAATGAAATTATAGCAAGTGGTTCAACAGACGAGCCAGAATCTGGAGGAACTCCAGCTTAATGAAGATGACGTCCCCCTCGCTTAGTGAATGGTCTGTGTGTGGGACACTGTCTGGATGGCTTTTTATAAAATTAATCATGGCCTGGGTATATATGATAGATGGGAACACATGTATGGCAGTTGTTTGTATGCAGGTTAGTATGTACGTAATTCTTTAATGCAAACAAAAGGGGAGCTTTTCGCTCCTGCAGATCATCTCTGATCTGTTGAACCCCAAACCCCCCAGATGTCCATATTTGCTCAGGGATTCTGGCATCCTATAAAATTAGGCCCAGATAGGGAGCAGCTCGTGCAGACAAGGAATCACGCGATAGAACAAAAATGTCCCCCCCACCCCGTCTCCCCCCTGTGAACCCTGATTTGTGTACTTGACTTCCTCACGCATATCTACTCTGAATAAATATCGTCACTCTCCTGCCATCAGCCCCAACAAACCCAAGTATAAACACAACTGAAATAAATTTTGTGGAGTCATAAATTCCTTGCAGTTGTGTTACTGAGCATTTACAAATAAACAGACACGCAGGAACCCATTTTCTTGCAAACACAATTTATTGAAACATGCAAATGAGGTGATGGTAAGAGACATCAGTCTGAATCCCAAACAGGAAGATAATGGGTATGAGCCACATAGGGCGGGGTTGTGGCTGCCCGGTGATTGGGACAGGAAGTGCTTATGGGTGGAAGGATGTTTCTACATTCATGCCATCGATTGCTGATTGGTTAATCCCAACGGAATCCTGCAAAGCGACCACTGGGAGGTTAAACCTCTCAGAGCCCACATTATGCCCACCCACTGGGGGGGGTTAACGACTCTTTTTTTCTCATCAAGAAGTTCAGTGGTAAAGTGTCATTTTATCAAATCTTGGGTGAATGCCTCTACTACAGTGACTGCCAAGTTTGGGGAGGTGGGGACACTATTCATATTGCCTTGATTAAGACACTTCTGCTTATTAGGTGCCACTAAGGCCAATATCTCAAAACCTTCTAAGGCATGCTTTTGATTCACCAGAGTAAGTATTTTCATCTGTTCTGCACTATGGTACTGCCAATCATTACTACCCTTGTGATTTTGACAAAAACACAGGGACCAAAACAAGTCGCAGAGTGAAAAATATCAATATTTATATAATATAGTCCGTTTCTTGAACACAATGGATGTACAGTAAAAGTTACATTGTCGTTATAACAAAACACTGCCCTCAGGTAGGGATTCTGTGTTTGGTAAAAATTTGGCATGTTGTCATGGTAGTTTGCTGTGGTAAATGGTATATTTTAAAAGTGTTGGGTGTCATTGCATAGTGGTATATGTATAGCAGTATAGGCCAAAAAATTACTGGGCGTTTTGCACAGTGAATTAGTGGGGTATATTATCAAAATGCTCTGAATGCATTGCACAGTGATGCAGTGGTATATATTGGCAAAATGCCCCAAGGATGTTGCACATTGTAGTGGTATATATTACCAAAATGCACCAGGATTGTTGCACAGTGATGTGGCGGTATATATTAAAACGTTCTGGGGGTGTTGCACAGTGATGTAGTGGTATATGTTACCAAAATGCACCAGGAGTATCGCACAGTAATGTAGCGGTATATATTAACAAAATGTTCTGGGGGTGTTGCACTGTGATGTAGTGGTATATAATACCAAAATACATGAGGGGTCTTGCACAGTGTTGTATTGGTATATATCAAAAAACGTTCTGGGGGTGTTGCACGTGATGTAGTGGTATATATTACCAAAATGCACTGGGGGTGTTGCACAGTGATGCAGTGGTATATATTACCAAAATGTACTGGGGGTGTTGCACAGTGATATAGTGGTATATATTACCAAAATACACCAGGGGGTGTTGCACAGTTATATAGTGGTTTATATTGTCAAAATGTACCGGAGGTGTTGCACGGTGATATAGTGGTATATATTACTAAAATGTATTGCCAGTATTGTGCAGTTATACAGTGGTTTATATTGTCAAAATGTACTGGGGGTGTTGCACGGCTATATGGTAGTATATATTAACAAAATGTACTGGGAGTTTTGCATGGTCACATAATGGTTTATCTTCCCAAAAGTCCTGAAGGTTTTGCTTAGGATATTAATTTTCAGAATGAACAAGCAGGGATTGTGTTAGAGTTCGGTGCTAGTGAGTTTGTGGAGGCATCTACAGGGTAGCAGAGTGTGGGTTTGGGGGCTCACATGCTGCCCTCTAAGGGGATGTTTCTGAGATCAGCCGGGCCATTGATAGTAAAGACTTTATGAGCCGCGCTTCTCTGCTCGATGGTGCGAGCCACAGCCTGCCCCAGCTCCAGGTGGCTCAGGTATCCGGGGCCCAGGCGCTCGGCTGCCGCCACACCGCTGTTGATCTTCAGCTGTCACCGGGCAGAAACACTCATTTCCATAATCATACAATCTCATGGCTTATGGTTCATTCTCCAATATTTTATTAAATCCCAGATCACTAGAAGATGTTGTGTCAAACATCTAAAGCCAAAATCTCAAAGGTAGCCCTGAACTCTAACATACTCTTCATGCATTTTAATTGTGCTATACCTGTATAATTAAATCTCCCATACATTTACAACCTTTCTCCAACAGGAACTTCCCATTTGAATATCTTTCACTTGAATTAAGTATTGTGTGAATTTCTATGGTGGCTTACAGAATACAGTAATTACAGTCCACAAGCAAACCAAAGGAAATTGGCTCAGAATGCTGGCAGCTAGCTGACCTACTTTGAGACGTTTGTTCTATTTTCATGTAACTGCAGTTAAATCTTGTTCTGTCCCCGGTTTATGAAGCGTTGACTGGGCTAAAGCCATGTGAGCAGACTCCGCTCACGCAGTATGTGCACATAATGATATTTTAAGACATCGGAGTATGTCAGCCCTTCCATGATTATGGCAGCGAATCAGGATCGAGGACCATCACCTTAAGGACTAGGGAGAGGCCTCACCTGGATGAGTTTACAGGGTACCTCTGCATACTCCTGCCACAGCACCTGGCAGAACGCCAGTGCGCTCGCTGCCCCCAGTGTCAGGAATCCAGTACCCGGCATCAGCAGCTTCTCACCGGCGCCCCCTGCAGCACGTGATACAACCGCTTGGTGAAACTTGAAAGAAATGCACACCTGTCTTAGCCACAGGACAGAGGTCACAAAGTTCAATCCCACTGGCCAACTTGGTTTTATCTGTCCAGCTAAATGTTTTTCTTTCAGTATTGAATCTGGTCTGCAGGGCGGTGTTTCGTTTCGTTGGTTTTCTTATGGATTAGTGAAATAGAGACATTTTTTTCCCCTTTTTTTTTCTATTTCATTTTTGGTTCATAAAGCTCAAGTGGCCTTTTTTGGGGGAGTCTTTTAGCTGGTGCCCCCCCCCCCCCCCCCGAATCATTTCAGTGTGAGACCTCTGCCGCAGAGTCACACACTGCTTACTCTACAGAACAACTGCAACCATATCACTTAAAAAAAGAAATATTGCTAAATTAACCTGCATCTTTCTAGAAATCATTACTGGGTTTTTAGACGAAAAGATTTACCTGTAATAAAGGTGTAGGTGCTGTTAGGGTTGTCTCTCACCAGTGGGAAGAAAGCCTTCCAGGACACAAAGGTGCTTAACAAAAGTGTCTCCAGGACCTATGGGATGGATGAAGGAGAAAATGGTTAGTGAAGGTATTAATTTTCTTTGCCAGTGCATGATGACAGAGACCTGAGCAGATGAACAGATGTGAGGCGGTGATGCTGAGCACACCTGGCCGAATGGTCACACACTCACCCAGTTCAGCTCCTTGAGAGTCTGGGTGTGAGGTGGCCCTCCCTGCCACCAGCTGAAGCCCAGAGACGACACCACGTCAGTCACCTTCCCAGCCGCCTTCAGCAGAGCCTGCCTCGCTTCCTCCGCTCCCTCCTCCGAGCCTATGACAGCCAGGCAATACGCCAGTATGTATGCATGCCATTTTGATGGACCCTTAGCTCTCCATCTCATGCCCGTTCATCCCCCGGTGCACCAAAGATGAAAGCAGACTGAGTCGCACGCATCCCATACCTACGTCTCCAACCACAGTGATTAGTCTGTCTTTGGTGGACGGTGAAACGAACGCCTTCAGTTTCTCCAGTCTGTTGCTGTCTCTAGATATAACAGCAACCTTGAAACCTTCAAAGAGGCAAAAGGTTACTTTACACACCGACTGTACATATATGCATGTAATTAGTGTTCTGAACACTGGCCATGTTGCTATAGCTATGCAAATATTATCAAAGACATTGTAAAAGTCAAACGTATGGTTCTGTATGAGTAGGAGTGACAGGAGACCTAGAAAATTTGGAAAATCACTTGATTGGACTGGACTGAGGTGCGGGGATGGGTGAAGGGCAATGTGATATGCCTTCATGGAGCTCAAAATCTCTAGCAACAAGCCCTGGATATACAAGTACAGTATTATCTGATACGGAACCCAAGCATTATTGTTAAAAAAATTGTAAACTCCAGTATCGTATTACCTCATGTATATGTATTCATGTAGCATGAAAAAAGGTAAACATTAACTAAGATCAAAATAAATCCTTCAAATACGAGTTATGAGTAGCGCTAAGCACCTGACCACGTGACGGAGGCCGCCCTTGCGCGAAGACGTCATTGTTCTCTAAGCCCTAGCATTTCTCGAAATAGCTGTTCAGCTGTATTGAAATCTAACACTCTCCACCAGTGGTTCGCTTTTACAGTGCTTTGTTCCCAGTGTTGACCAGTCGTGGTTGGGTCCACAGCCCCGGGTCTCCATCATTCAACCTCAGCACACAAAGGAGATCCAAACTTCACTACGTGTTTACTTGACTGATATTTTGCTATTCTTTTTGTGTGTGTTCTCAGTTGCGACCAGGCGTCGAGGTTTATAGTCGCAATCAATAAAACTAGATGCGGCAATTAACCAGGCGTTTTGGTCTCGGGAAACTTGCCACCGCAGGCATTATTGCAGGCGCCTGCGGTGAGCCCTGAAGCATCAGGGCAGGGTTTGCGATTTCTCCGTCATGCAAACACATAAAAATTGGGCTCCCTGACAAATTTCCCGTTAGTTTAGGTTAAGCGTGGCTATAATTAGCAGGGCACTTCCCGGTTATGGGCGTATGATGTGCTTAACGTGGTGAATGATATCATGCACCTTCGGTGGTGACTTCAGCTTAACATACCCTCAAAACATTTTCTAAGGCATTTGTTTTCTCTAGTTGGCTAATGCAGTTAAACCCTGGAACACCTGCAACCTGAAATTATACCAATTTTACCAATAACGTTTACCACTAATAGGCTAAGCGGGGTTGACAACTTTCATCAGACGAGTCTGTATGTAACAGTTTTAACACCTTGTAAATAGTGTAGGGTTTGCAAACTACCTCAACGCTATTGATGTAGCTAATTTTAGGTTTCTAAATGAGCAACATAGATTTGCTGTGAGAGTCTGAAAATGTGAGGGTCACGCCAGTTAACGTTTCAGTTTACCATCTGTCTGGCCAGCAGGGCTCCAATGGGATTAAAAATCGGCCCTGGACCTTGGGGTCACCCACTATAAAATTTGTCAACTGGGAGGGCGCCATGATGAATTTTGACAGCCTAAATACCCTTTGTCTCACGGGGAAATATGCCAAATGGCCAATCCAGCCCAGCTGGCCAGTAAGATTCAAAAAAAGATTACATTACGCGAACTTAAAAACTTTCCCTGCGTAATGTTTTTGTAAGCGTTCAATGCAGGGTTGCCAACTCTCACGCATCTGGCGTGATACTCACGCTTTCATATTCTCACGTTTACGTAACAAGTCTTACGGCAAATCTATCTTATTCTATTATAAACCTAAAAATAGCTACATCTAAAGCGTTGGGGTAGTTTGCAAACCCCGCAGACTATTTAAGGTTTAAAAACATGCGTGTGCAGACTTGTCTCGAATTGAAAATCTCATGCCACCCAGCTGACCAAACTTGGCAACCCCGTGACAATGATATAGTCAGTCTTTGAAGTTCTCCAGAGAAGCCACGTACGGCAGCACGCGCTGTCTAAATCCTCGGAGATGCTTCGGCAAGGACCAGGAACTTCAAATTATTCAATACAACGGAATAAACATTAGCTTGAAAAGCATTCATAATCTGCCGTACATATCAAAGCAAAAACTGCATAACTGCAACATTTACTTATCGAAACATATTTTTAATTAAAACGTATTTTAAAGAGCATTCAGAAATCTAGTGTAAGACCTGTGAGCCGCATGGATGCTCTGGTGTTCGGTGTGGTTCTGTTGCACTAACCCTGCGCGCGCCGTAACCTACGAGCAGCCTTGCTGCCGCGAGCTGTGCTCCGGCTGCAGGAGCGAGCACAGCACAGACGCACACTTTTCATGGAAATGGAAGCTCAACAGTACAGTAACCTATGTGCTGTCATCCTTAATGCCATCACAGATTAAAGTACAAAAACCTCAGTCCATAGTTTTTGTTTTTCCATGATTACAAATAATAATATTCCAATATTTTGCTACTGCAAGAAATTACTATATATATGTGTTTTTTTTATTCCAATGCGGCTTTTACAGTCCCTGTCTTTACCCCTGTTCCTTACCTTTATCAAGAAGCGCCTTCACGACGCCGGATCCCACTACGCCCGCTCCACCGAGAGCTAACACAACTCTGTCCGCGTTTGACATCTCGGTAATCTAGAAATCTCACGAGCTGTGCAGCGCGCAGACAGGTGCTCCGAGTGAGTGCGGGACATGTCTTTCTGTGGTTTTTAAATGAAACGCACAAAGCATGGTCACACCCTCCACTACTGTTATCTAAGCACCGCCCGAACTTTCAAAACATTATAATTAATGTCAGTGATGAATTCAGTGATACAAAAACGATACTCTAAATGTTATGACTTAACAATTACACACCTCTCATTGTGAGTTCTTTATAAGTGCAAGTATATTTGTGACTGGTTGTAAACAAACCGGATCCTTATTCTGGTCGAATTTGTTATCAACTTGCATTTCATAACGCTGGTTAAAAACGCACACAATAGAGAAAATATCCAAGTTCATATTTTTAATATCTTGTAACTACATACCCTGGAAATACTTCGGCAGAGCCCAGCTGTATATTAACAAAGCATAAAATATATATATATTTTTTCCCAGATTTCATTTTACTTGTTGGTCTGAGGCGTGGTGTGGCGGTGCGGTATTAAGGCTGGTGCTTAACACCTCTGGGACTAGATTTCACAGTCAAAAACATGCCGAGATTTATTAGAGTTACCAAATTTCCAGGAGGTGTGCATGTGTGCGTGAAGGATATGTGTGCCGGGCGAAGGATTGGCGCCCCTTCCTGGGTTATTCCCTACCTTGCGGCTGCAGTGTGCAGGATAGGCTCCATTACCCTGAATAGGACAAGCAGGTACAGATAGATGGATAGATGTTAATGAGAATAACGGCACAGTTTAATACTGATAATTACAGTTAACAAAGATTTAAACCAACTATGGTAGGAAAGAATGCTTATAACTCACATCTGAAAACTTTTGAATGCCCAGTCAGCTGCAGTAACAAGTTTAGCTAGGTGGGAAACCATTCTACAGCTTGTGAAGCTGGCATCTGGCATAACACTCACACTTTCAGATTCTCACGTTTATCATAGACCTAAAAATAGCGACACCCAATGATACACTAGAAAGACGAATGGGTATAGAAAATGGATAGATGATGAAGTAGAATTTAATTTTCGAGGTATATTTGATGCGCAATGAAAACTGAGAAGAGGCTGTGAATCTAAGTGAATGTATACCACTATCCCAGTGACCTGCCAAACCAGGACACTTTTTAAGACTTCTTAATGTGCCGGAAGACCTTGTTGCTCAGGAACTCACAGTGCCACATCAGCAGCCTGTGGTCCATCAGCTTACTTTATGGTCTGGGCTGCTTTAGTTATTTTCTTCTCTTCTTTTTCCCTTCCCTTGACCTTGAGAGTTTTCTGAACTTGCAGGAAAACCTCTAGATCCAATAAGATTGTATCGTTTGTCCAAGCTGAGTATGTTATTGTCTTGCTGCTGTCTAATGTTCAGCAAAAACAGACCAAACATTCATCCATGCCTAAGAAATGACACTGCATTAGTCATTTATTGAAACTATGGTAACAACAAGCCTGCCGAAGCTGGTTTTTACTGAAATCGTACCAGGTATCGAGGCCAAAAAAGGTCCCAGTTTGCTCTGACTCTGTATACATACAGTGATAGTCACGAAAACAACAGGAACTTTTTTTTCCAAATGAAAGGATGACCTAGTTGTAGTTTGGCACGCTAGTGGAAAAAAATGCTTAAGTCAAAGCAGGATAGAAAGTGGCAATGCAAAAGAGTGGCGAGACAGACCCCCTGCGGGTAGACGGGTGGCGACAAAACCAAAGTGGCAGCCGTCTTTTTAAAATTCATGCTTCAGCTACGCCGTGCGCATGATGTAGAAAGATCAATGTTAATTATGTCACTCGTGACCCAAGTTCCGCATGCAAAATGCAGCCCGAACAATATCCCTAAAAATTGAGAAAATCATAAGCAATGATAAAGGAAAGACTGTTAGAGACCAGCAAAGAGTATTAGTGAGGTGATCATACTATTAGACAATGACTACAAATGTCAGGATGTAGTGTGTGAAAGAGCTAGGAAAGATTAACAATGGCCACAGCAGGAATGGTGGATGACCAACCAACCTAAAAAACTGGAAACAAAGTCCCATAGGTGTCAATGAGGTCCTTTTGAAACACATTCTAAGCTTGGCTGAAACATAAGGGATGAGCAGGCTTGGCTTTAAAAGCAAAATAACATGATATTTTTCATACCTAGTCGAAAAAGCTATTTTGTATAAATAGCATCTAATTGTTACTCAGACGGTTGATTGACACGCCGAGATGTTTAAAAGGCTGCTGATGAAGTAGGAAAATGTTGGTCTAGAGGCACAGGGAGAAACAGCTGCGAAGAAGAACGTGACTTCAGCTAAGAGACAAGATCAATGGATGACATGAACAAACAAACAACAGCCAAAATGCCTTTGGGCAACTGCTGTATCAGGAAACATCTAATGAATTGGTGAATATATTAATGGCTGTTGACCAAGTTTCACGAAATGAGCAACAAGCACCAGTTTCTGAATTCCCAGCAGATAT
>JAODKE010000020.1:19196342-19214954 GCA_026779605.1 Mormyrus hasselquistii | reverse complement strand
GAAATCAAATACATCTACACAGAAAGCAAGCAACCAGCAGATATGAAATCAAATACATCTACACAGAAAGCAAGCAACCAGCAGATATGAAATCAAATACATCTACACAGAAAGCAAGCAATAGGCTACAAATATCCAGAAGTGAACTGGATGTTATATAATTGCAAAATTCGGCTCTATCTGTGGATTTGTAGAGATGGGAAAAATATCGTACATTTATGTGATATATTCCCATTTATCTGATGCTTTTATCCAAAGTGACATATTGTTAAAGGCTAACAATTTATGTACATTTTCTGGGATTTTAACCCACAGTCTTTTGTATTTTTTTTTTATTACTGCTTGTTGAGCCAAAGTCCTAGTACATGAATGACTGTAGACAATTATTACCATTAAAGAAAGTATTCTCTTCCTTTTCTTTCTCTATTCATTGACTACAACCAAAATATTGTTTATCTGTGGAAAGTTTCCACCACAGTGCAGTACAGTACATTTGTTGAAAGTTACTGTTGTATTGTGGAGGACATATTTCTTTTGAAGTGTGCTGCAAATGATTGTTCTATTATTAAACTATGTGGCTAAATTTTATTGTAGCAGCATTGAAAAGACAGGACTGAGTTGTACAGACTTGAACTGTTGGAGATACACTGTGTATATGTAATATTCAAATAATATATTAGGTTTTATTGTTATATGTATTCGGGGAACACAGTGAAAGGACAGGACAGGACAGGACAGTGCTACAGGTTGGGTAGATGGAATAATAGTAAATAGGTGTATTTATAAGTAATAGGTAATGCAATATGCAGTAATAAATCAACAATGTAGTGGTATGCAATATAATGGGTATGCAGTGGGTGGATAGATACAGGTCATCGGTTGTTTAGCAAACTGATGGCTTGAGGAATGTAACTGTCTCTGAAGCAGGTGGTGATGCACCAGTCACGTTTGCCAGAAGACAGCGGTGTGAACAGGGCGTGAGCTGGGGAGCTGGCATCCATAATGACGGACTCAGCCCTTTTCTGGCAGCAGAGATAGTGAATTGACTTGGGCTGTGGAAGATCTGTGTCGATGATCTGCAAAGCTGTCTGGACAATCATTTACACTATGTTGAACTCCTGAGCAGTTGCATTACCCAACCACACTTTGATGTATGCAGTCAGTATGCTCTCAGTTGTGCAGCAGTAGAACCAAGGTTTTGGTTTCTACCACAAAGCTCTTGAGTCTGCTCTGGATGAACGACCTCTGTTGAAGATGCAGCTGGCGTTCAGAGACCGCGCTAGGGATTGTGTGCTCTGGATGCCCAGGAACCTGAAGCTACTGAGTATTCTAACAGGAGTCCCATCAATGAGTAGTAGGGAGTGAAGGTCTCTGGTTCTAATCAAGTTGACAGTAATATTGTCTCTCTAGTCAGCATTCAAGGGCAGGCTGTTTTCATGGCTCCGCGAACCTGATGATGCTGCTGGCGTCATGCTTTGTCATACAGTTTTGGGTGAACACCAGTGCAGGATTAATGTGGATTATCTCTTGTCACCGGTTGTCATCGTCTCTGGCCGTTTTGTTAGAAAGTCTAACATCCGGTCAGAAGTGGAGCTTCTCAGACCAACGTTTCTTTGCTTCAGTGCCAGGTTGGATGGAATGGTCTTGTCAAAAGCTGAGCTGTAGCGAATAAACAACATCCTGATGCAAGTGTTCTTCTTTTCTAAATGTCCTAGAGCAGTGTACAGGGCGAGGGAGATGGCATCATCCACGGATCTGTTTCGCCGGAATGCGAACTGGAATGGGTCCAGGGTTACAGGGATATTGCGGTTAATGTGCGTCATGACCAGTTTTTCCAGGTACTCCATCAATACTGAAGGCAAAGCAGTAGGATGGTAGCCATTTAGGCATGAAACTGTAGATGTAAAAAAATTTTGGTACAGACTCAGTTGCGGTCTTCTTGACTGCACATGCACAGGGGGACTTGTATGGGGTGTCAGTGTACACCTGTGATCGCTGCGCGGTTCATGCCTTCAGGACACATGAGAACATGAATCAGGGCTGGCAGCTCTGCAAGATGTAACCCGTTTTAAGGTGGCCTCTGACATCGGTATAGCTATCGGTATATCGAGGAAATTTATAGCAGAGTCTTAAGCACTTATGTAAGTCGCTCTGGCTAAGGGCGTCTGCCAAATGCTGTAAATGTAAATGTAAATGTATAGCTGCTCTGTGGGCTGGAGACGCCCCCAGTGTCCGAACCTCACAGCTCTAAAAGGGGGCGTAGAAGCTGCTCCGCATGTCCGGGAGTGAAGTGGGGCGTCTGCAAGCGCAACAGGTCAGGTTCTGTAATCCATTTTCATAATATGCACTTTTCCATATGCAATATGAATCACAGCCACGTCAGTCTCCAAAATATGCCCATAGTTTCATAGCAGACATGCAAAACATTTTTGCAAATGTAATCCTCTAGTTCTGATTACTATTCTATTACCATGTGTCTGAAAAAAATCCATTTTCCCTACTTTTTTTCTCCCTTACTAACAGAATAATAATGTTATTTACAGAATGAAACTGTTGATTTCCCTCAGGACTCTTCCATAGTAAACAAATTTTGCACCATGAGTAAAATGCTGTAATAAAGTCATGCATAATATGCTCATTATCTTGCTGAGATTCACCTTCATCTTCACACACTAATCAGCTGCTAGCTATACCCCAGGGTTCCATTAGGCTGGCTCAAGGTCTTATGAGATTAGATTTACAGCAACACAGTGACTTACATAGGCACACATCACACTTCAAGATTTGGGCGGGCACCACGTATTACATCATCCAGGGAGAGCCACACATTTCCAGCAGCTTGACCTATGATTGTGTTTCTCACTTTGGGATCAGGCACATGGTGTTAGACGTTTACGCTGCTTCTGACCTGTCTACACCAGGTGTTTGCAGAGGAAAGTGGAAGTCTTTACGATGTTGTCACCTTGGCATTATGAATGTTTGGACCAACCAGTGAGTAAGTGTATTGATAGTTCTAACAACAAGGTCGCAAAGCTGTGAAACCTGAACATTAAATTAGCTGGCTTTCACAGGGCGGCACCGTGGAGCTAAAATCCAAATATTAAGGCTCCAAATATGAGATCAGAAGAATCCCTGTATTCTGGTGACTTTCAAATATTCATCACTCTTCTCACTATTTTCAAGGATCCAGTTTGCCTTATATTTATCACAGGGTCTCCGCTGTCGCTGATATTCCCCTAAAACAGGCTGAACATGTAAATGCTTCTAGCCTCTACTAAAACAAACATTAAACCTGGAAGTTAGTACAGCTACTGTTTACATATAGTGTATATGAAAAGGGTTGATCATTTAGTGTTAATGTTTTGGAGAACATTATACACACAAACACAAACATTAAAAAAAAGTTAAGCACCCAGACGAAGTGGTGGAAATAAAATTGAATCTGCACATAGTGACAGGGCATGTGACTGTACCCAGGCCTGGATACATGTGGCGATATGTGCAGAAGGAAGTCCTTCTGCCTTTGTATCCTCACACATGTTCAACTGGGGAACGATCAGGGGACCTGGCTGGACACGCGAGGACCTAAACAAGACGCAGGCAGTCCATAGACACACGTGCCGTGTGCGGACGGGTGTTGTCTTGTTGAAAGACTGTACCAGGGTGCTGCCTCAGGAGGGGTAAGACATGCGGGTGCAGGATGTCACTGATGTAGTGCTGTGCTGTCAGGGTCCCTCGAATCACTACCAGAGATGACCTGAAGTTTGGAGTCATCAAGAACATCTTACACATTGTACTACTCCTTCATTGAGAGTGTCATAACATTTTCAATATCCTGCTGGTTCCATGCCACCACTCTGCATGACAGAGTCTGCCTGCAGAGGACAGTCAAGGTGTGCTCTAAGATAATTGGATCCCCAGTCAGAACTCTGTCCTCCTCCTGTAAGCTGCAAACACTGAGAACAGCACGCAGATCCCTACATGACTCTTCACATGTGCTGTTCCCAGCCTTTGAGTGGCTTCCTTCTGGGCGCCGAATCCGCTGCCTGGATCGCAGGACACAAAGGAGAAGAGCCGCTTTTGTTCCAAGGGCTGTTCAACTTTTGAACTTGAAGCCGCTATTACCCTCTGCTTTTATGCACCAAACCACTTAAAGGTATAACCACGTTGGTCCTCTCCCCTCGGCGCCATTTGCGCACACAGCAGTCATCTGTGATAATGCAGAACTGAGATTCATCATCACTGAACATGGTACGACGCCACTCGTCATCAGTCCATGCCTCCGGTTTATGGCACCATTCCAAACGCAGCTGTCTCCTCTGGCGTTAACGGCAGCCTACGCGTAGGATGATGAACCGTATTCTGGCTGATGCCAGATGTCGAGACACGGTGCAGGATGACACAGGGTGATGTAGAGTCTCCAATGCCTGTGTGGATGTCAGGCGCAGATGTCACAATACGACGATCCTCCCTTGGTGTGGTCTGTCTTGGGCGACCGGAACCTTCACGATGTGCGTGGATGCCCTCACGTGCCCATTGGTTACAACATCGGCCGATTGTGACATGTGCATTCCCCACGTTGGGCAATGGCACAATACAACCAGCCGGCCTCATGCAAACACACAATGTGACCCCTATCAAACACTGCCAAGTGCTGGTACTGCTGTCTAACGCATCTACGAGGAATCCTCTGTGTCTGCTGACCAGACGTGCCTTGAAAATTGAATCATCGCCGGTCTGCATGTGTATCAAATTACATCCAGATATAACCATTACTGCTGGGTGTTTAACTTATTTTTGCCACTGACAAAATATATGTGTGTATATATGTATAGGTATGGAGTTACCCCAAGATGAAGCTTTATCTGCGTCAAAATGATTAAGAAAGATTCTTATCCCAGAACCTGTAAAAGGAGCCTCTTCAGATGCCATTTATAAAATGAACCTCAAGGCCAGAATTTCACTGTATTATTGATGAATATGGCCTGAGATTCTGTGCTATTTACCATTTTCTATTTACTGGAAATAACTCCAAGTCAAGCACAAGGCCCTCGAGAGACTATGCTCCATCCTAAACTGCTGTTCAAGCATTTTACCTTCCGAAACCCTCTCCCTTTGGGTTAGAAGAATGGGAGCATTATCTGAGGTACGGCCCTGAACTGTCTTGCTGTTAAGGAGACAACGAGAAAACAGGTACCGTATCCAGCAGCCATTCTTTCTGGAGATACCAATTTCCCAGAGGGACAATACCTGCCCTCCTTCATAGAAGCTTGGCCTTGTCTGGGGAAACTAATATCTGCCAAAGTAATAGTCCCTGGAAAGTGTAACAACACCTCGCAATCTTCCGCATTCTTTCACCTTGAAAATATCAAGGTCACTGTTCCTCAGGATATGAGAATGAAATTGAACCATTAACAGATGTTTCAGTTGGATATTTCAGTCATCTACTTCCTAATTACATGAAAAAGCCAGGGTCTCAAGAGAAATTTGATTTTCATCTGGTTTTATCTCCATGAAACTGTAGCACCAAATGTCACACATCCTTCTAGACACTTTTGTTTGTTTTGTTCTGTCAAATAGAGAAATATGCTAACTGCTTGCAAGCAAGAAATTTGTTTGGAAATTGCCAAAGGCATTTTAGTTCTGACAGAGTGAAAATGCTTTCATACCTAGAATACGAACACGTTTAGTGAGCTGTGGCCTATTCACACCATGCATGACGGCTACCAAATGATTGTGATTTATAAAAAGAAAGATCACTGATACCATCAATTGTGTTCCAAGCGTTTAATGCCACATTCTGCGTTAAGTCCACCGGACTTTATTTTTTCCCCAGCAGCAGTAACTGGAGTACGTTACTTCCTGCTTACATCGGAGGGAATAGATTCCACATGAGCCCATCCTGCTGTGCTCTGTGCTGGTCAGTGATTGGCTGTCAACCGTCACATGCCCGTTAGTCATTGTGCTCCGCCCAGTGTACGTTGGTGAATGTTTGGCTGTCCATGCGGTCGATGTACAGGACGCCGTCCAGGTGATCCAGCTCGTGCTGTAGGATCCGAGCGGGCCAGCCACTCACCTGCCATGTGATGGGCTCTGCCTTCTCATTCAGCCCTAAGGAAAACACAGCGGCAGCATTATAATTGGACCAATGGCGTTACGGTGCACAGAATGAACTTTTTTTTTTTTTTTTAAACCATATAATCATCCAAAGAGATTTCAACTTTTTAGCTCTATGTAGAGATCGACGTTGTACTGCAGCAGACCAGCAAATATAAATGAAAAGAACATACCTAATCATATTACTGCTTTTATTTTCTAAGCTAAATCAAATTTAATTTTCATGGATGCAACAGCTTTGCTAAACTCCCTGAAGGACTATGAGAGAGTACAATGACTTATTAATCTCCACAGGTGTTCATTACACAAACCTAAAATATTTCGATAAACTATTTTGTATTTTGCAAGTTGGTGGTTTGCAGTTGGAAGTTGGTGGTGTTTTACTTCCAGGAAAAGTGTTCCAGTACGTGACATTATTTAGCAGATGTTTTTATCCAATGTTTTAATGAGCTCTAATTTCAGGCCTGCACAGGAGTCTACATAAGCCTCACAAAAGATGGCAAGTCAGCCCACAAGGTTTGCGCATCATGTGATCACCTGACACTTCCACGGAGAGGAAGCGCGGCACGCAGGCAGAGAATCCGGCGATGCTCTCACACGCCTCCATGAATGCAGCCGTCCTGGCGTCCAGGATTCGTAGCTGCGGGTTGACGAAGACGCGCAGCGGCACCGGCGCCAGAGCCCGCGCCTGCCGCCCTGCGGGCGACACGTCCTGCAGCATCCTCTCAGGGAACTCCAATGCCAGGATGCGCAGTGGCACGCCGATCTGCGGCGCGCTCAGACCCACGCTCTCCAGGCGCCGCATCACTGTCACCAACGTCCTGATCACCTCCTGGACCTCGGCTCCGAGCACCGCCCCAGGGTCCACTGCCGCAGCCCGCCCCCTCAGCACCGGGTCCCCCACCTGGCACACGTGGCTGTAGGGTGGGGTGGGTGCCGGCTTGATCTTCCGCTTCAGGTAATGCAGGTACGAGCGCACCTTGGCGCTAGAGGAGTGTGGCTGGAAGCCTGTCGCAGTTACAGGGATCAGCCTCCAGGGGGAGACACCAGGGGACCAAGAGGTCTGGTGGCAAGTTCTCATGAGGAGAGGCGTCACTGAAGTCCAAAGTGCTCTCCTCATGGCCGCTGGTGGTCCTGGGCCTCCTGCAGGTGGGAGGAGCAAAGTGGAGGGGGTGGGCCCAATCCAGGAAATGTCAGAATCGCTGCAGTTTAAGTGGAGCGTTTACAGTCTTCTGGACCAACAGCATTTCATCCTTCAGTGTTAGCATACTAAGCATTAGCCAGCTCACAGTTCACTGTATCACATAGTTAGTTAGATTTGTTCATTAACTAGAAAACCTGCCTCATTTAAGGTAGCATGGGCTTAAATGTAAGTGAAGTCTATGTAAATCCGACAAATTATCCAACAAGGCAATAAATCCAGATTCCTGATACAGGCCCAAAATCTGAAACTCAAATCACATATTAATATCTGAACACGGCATTATCTGAATGCAGGGCGCGATACTCGCAGTTGTGTTTACGTTGTTGTCATCTGAATAATGTTAATATGTTAAGATATGAAACGCAAGTATAGAGGTGAGAGACCTCCAACAATTGTCACGATTTCTAGTCAAATGCAGCATGAAGGATTTTGTTTTTAAGCTCTCTCTGCTTTCTAATTTACCCTGTTATTTGCGCTCTATAACGTTCTCCTGAGACCGGTTAGAGCTGCTTGTGGGTGATGCTCTGCTGCCATCGTGCGTTAAGCGCAGGCCGCCATTAAACGCCGCCTGCATCCCTGCCACACCGGCGCAAACAGTGCGACTCGGCCGCCGGACTCGGTTACCTGACGGCCGGAAGCCGAGCGCAGTGATCGTCCTAAACGAGAGAAGGGTGCCTGTGCACCTTAACGCCGCATCGCAGCGACCTCGTACGGGCTTCCCCTCACCCAGTATGGCTGATAAGCCAGGATCACTTCCTATTTGGGGTCATCGACACAAGAGGCGATAATACAGCGTTTACCATCACGATGTCGGACAGCGCCCCCGTATGGCTATTTATCTACACCCTCTTCTCAGAAAATATCGCACACAAATAATCTTGAATAGGGTGACCAGATAATATATCAGGGAGGACACTCTGAGCTAGGATAGCAATTGTAAATTACCATTTCAATCAAAAGGACCTGGAGCACTGAGCTCTTGCTGTGTGCTGATTGGTCAGACTCCTATAATCATGCATGCCTCACTAATGCTAATGTGAAACAGCTGGATGAGTCTTTCAGTCAAGGAAACAAACCAGTCAAAGCACAAGAAGAGCTGAACTATTTAGCTGAGCTCAGGAGTGTTTTAGTTTGAAAGTAGTCTGCAAAACCCGAAGTAGCTCAAATATGTCGAGCAGTCCCTGACATCTGGTCACCCTAATCTTGAGATGTGTTATACCCATTAAACTTAATTGCAGTAATAAGATATAACATAATATAAATAATATATTTATTATACTGCAATCGGAACCAATCCTACATACATGCTGATTGTAAGATTTAAACTGATGAGAAAGATGGATTTATTTTTATAGTGCTTTAAGGAAGAAATGAAAAAGTCTGACTGATAGGTGTCTCTTCCCTGTCTTGAAAAGGCTAACCCTGCCTTACTGAGGGGCTTCTTGCAAGGTGGAAGTAACCGCTTCCTTGCAATGGATTAACTTCTGCTAAGTTTTGGAATGGAGATGAATATACTAGAGATGAACAAGAGGAATATTTATCAACGTGATGCTGGACAGCACCCCCCCCCACCCCCCCCTTCCTGTGGCTCATTTTGTCTGCTCCCCCCTTTCGGGAAATATATGACACAGACCCATTTCCAAACTGTTAATTTTCCTGTCTACATTTTTTGGTGTTTTCTGTTGTTTATAAACAATAATACTTATTGTTGTTGTTGCTGCTGTTGTTGTGAGTAATATAATAAGTAAAATTAAATCCACAGTACAGTGTATTAACAGAAAAAGCTTCAAAATCCAGCAAAATCCAAAATGGCCTTTAAATTCCAGTGTGCCTCTATTATCTGATACCATCTTATGTCAAAGGACTTTTTATATTGTTATGTTGAAATCTCGAGGACGATATTTAATATTTTTATAAATAGTAAGTATTTGTTTGGAGTGAATTATGAAGGAAGATATAGGTCTGCTTGCATGCAGGGGCTGAAAGCTGATTGGCTATTGGGGTCCCCCCCCACCCTATTCCGGGCCGATTCTAAAAGATATCATTGGTTACTGAAAATTTGGCCCCTCTGTATGAATTATGGCCTGTCTCATGCCTCTCAACAGGTGTGGATAGTTTAAAGTTCTGATGAAGACACTCCAAATTTTATAGTGCTTGAGGAATGTGGGATGGAAGCGATTAAAACGAATATGGTTAACGTGACTGGTGTGAGAATGCCATCTCCTCAGCAAGCCCTGCCTTTACTTTTTATAATATTTTTTTCGTCCTTTATAACTGAAATAACTGAGCAACACATTACCTTTGCCTTGGCAATTTCTGGGTTCAAATGATGGCGCTTATAATATTTTTCACCTGAGATGCCCTGACCGCTTCGAAGGTTTTAACAGAATTATACTCATACTGTGGGTGTCTCCCAGTCACGGCTGTCAAACAGCACGCAGACCTACAACCTCTTCACCAAGACCGTCCTGACCTCTCTAGCTAAAGATGTGCATCATTTTTGTTTTTCTATAGTTTGCAGAATAGAAAAGTCACTTTTTAGCTCAGAGTCAATACCGTTGCATAACTCAATTTGTTTGGTATTGCGTGTTGACATACTGTTTCTGAAGTAAAGTAAATAAATTTTGGTAACTTTGGGACAAAGGTGAAGCCACAAGAGAAAGTGCCCATAGTGGCAGATTGTCAGAACATGAACACTGAGCTCTGTCAGCTCGCTGATGAACGGGTAAGTCGAGGTTAAACTGGAATCGAATAAAGTTTAACTATTGACAGCTAATGCCTTTAACGAGGTCTGATGGGTCACTGGCTGTTCACATGTGCTGTGCAACCTGTAAAGGTCTGGGAATGGGGCGAGGGTACAGGGCATGGGGGGGGATTAATGGGAGGGTGAGGGTGAGTGAATGATCGATCCAATCAATCAGCAAGACGTGTTCAAACAAGGAAGCCTGCGATGATGAGGCGTGGGCCAGCCTGCAGGAACGGGCAGGTGGGATAGCGATGGGCATGGGGGAGGCAGCGGGGGTCGAGGTCCAAGGACATCACTGTGTAAGTTGGAACGGAGATGGAATTCGGTGCCCCCCCTCCCCACCTCCCTTTTTATATAATTGTTTCATAATGCATTTATCTTCACTGACATCACAACAATAAACATGTCCTTGATGAGGCGATTGACGATAAAGCAGACCTGGGTTTACAAGAGTGCCTGAGGGCACCCTCACATTAATAATTTGCCCCCCCCCCCCTCCCACCACGTGTGGAAGTCAGTCAGCCCACGACTGTGACATGGTTGTGGCCACCCGCGCCCTCACTAATTCCAGATACACCCTTAGTGATTATGTTACGGACCAGGCACTGGAAAACTAATTCTTTTAATAAATATAAATTTATAAATTCATAAATATAAATTCCTTCGACTTTCTTTGCTTCCTTTTTCCCGTTCTGTATTACTTAAATGCTTTTGTATTGCATCACAATACATCTATGTAAAGCGCCTTGGGGCGATTCAATTCAATTGAATAATCATTTTTCCTGGTCACGATCGCGGCCACGGGAATACAGGAAATACTACTTTCATACGTTATTTCATGTTGTTTCTTTGTAAAGATCTATTTGGCATACTTCAGAACAAGACAAACTTCTTTAGGTATGAAGGATTTTGTAGGAATACATTCTGAAAATGGTTCGATCCAAAACTTATTGTGAAAAAATATTGTGATTCCCCGAAGTTCCGTATTTTTTCCGAAGTTTGTATTAACAGGGCAGCCTCCTGTTATTTGTGTGCTTATCGTTAAGTGTTCCAAAATCACTACAAAGGGTTAAGTATCATAAACATTCCATCTCATTAATAGATTTACAAGTTTTTACGTATGATGTAACAGGGGTGTATAGCACAGCCCTCATTCTCCGCCAATGAAAAGCCCGCTAAGGTTTCTGACCTGTTCATATAAAGCTACTCCGGGAAGAAATTCCGGTCAATCTGACTAACTAAGTAGATGTTATAATAATATTATTTACGTAGCTACACGGTGGAATTTTGTCGATATTTTGCAGCACCCCGTTTTATTTTTGCTGTTGCTATAGGTAAGTTAATTGATTGGAATGTAATTAAACAATTATTCTAAAATACATATAATGTTATAGTAAATGATAGTAAGTTATGGAAAGAATGGTAATTTAATAAAAAAAATGTCAATGCATACATTTGTATTTGAAGTTAATTGTAACCATACAATTTACGCTGTTGATAAAGGTTTTAAAAGCTAAAAGTTAGTACTTAGTGCAAAATTAATGGGCGTCAAAATACTTTTATATTTTAATATATAAACAAATTGAAATCGAGGACTCATATATGCAAACTTTTGTAAAACGCGAAAAGTCTTTATCTGAAAAGGTTATACATGTTACAAATTAAAACTGCAATCATACGATGACTGTATTGCCGCAGTTTCTAAAACCTCTTTGTGTCCGGCAGACACAAAGTTTAGAGTTCCACCACATACAATAGCAGATATTTAATAATATAATCAGAATATCTGAATGCAAATTTCAGAAATGAGACAACGAATTTCCCCCTTTTCAATTTTTTTTTTCAGTTTTCTCTTTATTTTTAGCTGAAACATGGAGAGCAAATCTTACATGGTTCATATGAACGGGAATGGCATTCATACCCAACATTTTCACACTATTACCATGAATGGCAACGTTAGTTCGGACAAGATGAAGATCCGCAAAAAGAGGTGGAACATTAAAGCCTCTGAGATGTCCAGGAACACACTGAATCCCATCCGTGCCATTGTGGACGGCATGAAGATCACTCCCAATCCTGACAAGCCGATGATTGCCCTCTCCATCGGTGAGCCCTAACGTCAATCCATTGATCTAATTAGTTTTCCTCCATCCTCAATATCATAGAGTTTCCAAATGTTCTCTCCGTCATCTGTGTGTGTGTGTGTACTTCTGAAGGAGATCCTACTGTATTCGGGAACCTGCCTGCAGACGACAGAGTTCTTCAGGCCATGAAAGATGCCATTGACTCGCACAAGTACAATGGCTATGCTCCCTCTGTGGGTAAGAGTCAAAAAGAAATGCAACCTCCACACGTTGTGTTGATGAGATCTGAGGGACGGTAACCTGGTAACTGGGGAGGTGCCCGGACTGACAGACATGGGATCTGGGCAGGCAGATGAGATTGAAGACTGGAGGCAGAAGCTGAATCGAAAGTAGCCAGAACGCTGGTCTGATCTCTTACGTAACTTGAAGACTGTTGCCCAGAATCAGCTTCCGAATGTAAGACTGATAGGTATCTTCTCCCTCTTGAACAGGTTATCAGAAAAGCAGGGAAGCGGTAGCTAACTTCTACAGCTGCCCAGAAGCTCCCCTGGAAGCCAAGGTCAGTCGCATCACCTTCCCATTTCCCATCATGCAACTTTATCAACTTCCACCATCAGCTCCCATTCAGAACATGCATATCTCAGCCTGGTGTTGTACTTAACCCTGCCTTCCCGGTGGGCTTCTTGCACACTGATGTTAACCACTTCCATATGTGGCATTTGAGGACACATTTTCTTTTCCCTGTGTCTGATCCTTACTGTATGTATCTCTGTGTTTCTTCACCAGGATGTTATTCTAACCAGTGGCTGCAGTCAGGCCATTGAGCTGGCTATCAATGTGTTGTGCAACCCAGGGCAGAACATCCTCGTCCCTTGTCCCGGCTTCTCCCTTTACAAAACACTTGCGGTCTCCCTTGGCATCGAGGTCAAGCACTACAATCTTCTGGTAAGTTCTGGAATGGAGAGCATAGACGTGATTTTAGGTGTTCGTAAACTGACTGATATGTGCTGTAGACAGACTGGTGGTAAATGGTCAAGAAATGAAGTGATTTTAAATCAGTTTGAAGGTGTAGATGAGGAAATGGAAGGAGAAAGACAGTAAAGTATGGGGATGGACAGGAGTAGCTCTAGGGTGATGGAGCAAGAGGGAGTGGAAGATGATTGGATGAAAAATCTCCTCCCCACTTCTGCCTGCAGAAATGATGCACATCTGGCATTAATTAGCAGTTAGAATAGAGGTTCCTCTGCTCCCCATATTTTGCCTGTTCTCACACCCCCAGCCACAGCCAATCAGAAGCTGAGGCCTCCAGCAAAAATGGGTGGGGGAAAAAGGTACAGTCGAATGAGTGACAGGGAATGTATATGTGTGCAGGAGAAAATCTAGTAAGATTCATTCTTTTCTATTCAGCCTTCACTGTTGTTACAAACACTTTTCTGTTCAAGTCTTTTATGATTTTGATGGCATCATCTACTCATACACATGTGGCATTTTCTGTTATGCAAATCAGCATTTGTGATTTTAGGTAGCATGTGAGATCGTAGCTTTGCTCTCTGTTTCCCATGCGCACTGGCATCCTTAAATAAATGCCATCTTGTAATGGAGACGCAATTTAATCATAAGTTTAATGGTGACTTTTTACAAAGTATAGTGAAATTCAGGTTAAAATCATTATTTTTTAATCTTTTAGCTTAAAGAAAAGATGATTTCATTGGCATATTTGTACTATTATTGAACAAAAATTACTGTAACTCTCATCTTTCAGCACCTTAAATCGTTTAATAGCAGCTTTCAGAGTTGATCACCGCGCAGCCACCGACAACAGTAGAATTTAATAATGACTTGCGACATTAACAAGGTTTATTACGTGGTGAGTTGCGATGGATGTTTCTTGCCTGTCTTTTTAGCCGGAGAAGTCCTGGGAGATCGATTTACAGCACCTGGAGAGACTGATAGATGAGAAGACCGCCTGCATAATCGTCAACAACCCCTCGAATCCTTGCGGCTCTGTTTACAGCAAGGAGCACCTGCAAGACATCCTCGCAGGTGATTCGTCTGGGACGACCAACACATATGTGCAACCTTTTTGCTCCCTTTGCTTTTGATCTGACTCACCCTTTTGTCTTCCCTCCCAGTTGCCTCCAGAAGCTGCATTCCCATCCTGGCTGATGAAATCTATGGCGACATGGTGAGTCTAGCTTACCTTCCTCATGTGAGGAAACGTCAAGCTTCAGGATGCAGTTCCTTCAGAGTAGAGTGTTTGTGGTGATGGCGGGTGTTGAGTTTTGGGTTTGGTGTATGGATCTGGTTGCTGGGTCAGGATCAGGGAGATTTGTGGAAGGATTCTGAGCACTTGGTGAAAGACAGGGGGAGGTCCTGGTTGTCACATAGCACCAGTTATTGTAAGCACATTCCTTGTGTCAAAAAAAAAAATCAAAACAGCTTTCCTTGACCTGGCTCTGTTCAGTATCCAAGTGGAATCTCGCCCAGTTTGGGTGCGGAGGTAGGCGGTGAATGCGACTGGTTTGGCAAATCCAGGAAGAACACTGGTTTTCTCAGAGCAGGTTCTACCAGAGACCAAAAGGAACCTGAGAATGACTTCGTATTTTTTTGTAGGTGTGAGACATTAGGATGTTTTTGTGTTGCATGTTAGGTGCCACATACCATCAACACTAATAAGAACCAGTTGCCATAGTAACTTTGAAATTTTTATTGTCACTGTTTCTGCCCCTAAAATGTCTACCTCCCACCCTGTCTCACAATTGTACTTGGAAATACAATAGTTTACTACTTTTAAATCATACAATAAAAAAAATCTATAACAAATCTAAAATTGGCTGTCCGCTGTGTTCCTCTGTCCATAAGGAGATCACATCTTGCAGCATGTTCATTCAGTATCGAATGTGGTTTCTGATTCAGCTGCTTCCGTACTGCACTGTTTGGTGTATTGCAGTGTTCCCCACTCCAGTGCTTCGGGAACCCCAGTTGGAAAACACTGGTGTAGCATCCTGAAGAACTTACTTCTGTGTAATAGAGTTATGTTTGTGCAGCGCTTGATAACCTGGCATATGGTGCTTATTCCTTCCTGTGGGTTTTGCGGTGCCGTGTAGCATTTTGCTCGTTTTAATATCTGAGTGGAATGCCTGTCTGTATCGGCTCTGCTCCCCCTGTAAAATGACGTCGTCCCTCTTCAGGTTTTCCCGGAGTACACCTTCTACTCCATGGCCCCTCTAAGCAAAGATGTGCCCATTCTGTCGTGCGGCGGCCTGGCCAAGCGCTGGCTGGTGCCTGGCTGGAGGATGGGCTGGATCCTCATACAAGACCGGAACCAGGCTTTCGGGCCAGAGGTAAACCTGGCTGTGTGCAGCCCACCTCTGAGACACACAGACACACACACATACAGACACACGCATGCACACACACACACACATAGACACACGCATGCACACACACACAGACATACACACTCACACAGCCTGCTCCTCTCTCTCTGATGACTCACTAGTTGTCTTTCAAAATTTTGTTTTCTTGCACCAAAACCCAAAAAACTACCACTAACTGACCATTTTCTCTTTCTTCCCTACAATCACACTCTTTCCCGCTTTCGTCTTTGCTTTCTCTGTGATGCTTTTTCATACACGGTTCTCATTTCCTCACAAACACGATGGTCGTTCTCTGGTTTTCAGATCCGGGAAGGCTTGGTCAGGCTGAGCCAGAGGATTCTGGGAGCTTGCACCATCGTCCAGGGGGCGCTGGAGAGCATACTGAATGACACGCCACAGGAGTTCTATCATGACACTGTCAGCTTCCTGAAGGTGAGATGGGGCTCAGTCATCGGCACAGATTAAATAACGAAAAAGCAAAGTGAGGATTTCTGAGTTCTGTCAGTTGCCAGTTTTTTCATTCCTCCTCCATTTGACTCCCTGCTCCCGTCTTCCGGTCTATCAGTCCAACTCAGAGATCTGCTTTTCGGCGCTGTCCTCCATTGCCGGACTCACTCCCATCAGGCCCTCAGGAGCCATGTATCTCATGGTGAGTCCCATTTACTCTGGGCGTTATTGCTGGAAACCAGTCTGGGGAGTGGGAAAGCGAGAATGGGGGTGTGCCCAGACTTTTGCTTGTCCCTAGTGAACAGGCATCCTGAACATGGGCATGTGTTCACTTTGTGTAGGTGGGGATCGAGATAGAGAACTTTCCAGAGTTTGAAAACGATGTGGAATTCACGGAGCGTCTAGTGACTGAACAGTCTGTCTTCTGTCTCCCGGCAACGGTAAAGCTACCGTTTCAATCTATTTTTACAAGCCACTCGATGTGTCACCTACAGTGTCATCACACTCCTGAATCAGCATGTACTGTTTCCTCAATCTTTAGTCATGCCAAGTCACTTTACACATGTAATGGAAGTGAGGACAAGAACAGCTGAACAATAAACACTGGCAGTAAATGAGGGGGGAGGGGAGTAAATACAAATAATTCAAATTAAGAGTTAAAATAAAAGGAAATGTAAAATGTGCTCAGGTTTCCGGTGACCCCGCTGCTTCTCTCCCTAGGCTTTTGAGTACCCCAATTATTTCCGGATTGTGGTGACGGTACCGGAGGAAATGATGATGGAGGCGTGTCTTCGCATTCAGGAGTTCTGCCAGGAACACTACAAGCCGCATAGCCAGGAAACCAACGGTCTGGATAAGTGAGAGAACACAAACAGCAGGGCTAGAAAGGGGGAGAAAAGCAAGCGGTGCCCTTTCTAACAAGAGGAAATCTGCAGACGTGGTCCAGCTGCAGACAGTCTATATTCCTTTACGTTTTTGAACACCCCCTTCCCAGTAAATGGTATAGTCCATGCAAATTACATGCTGTATGGTTTGATCTGAATAATCAGAACCACTTCTGCTTCATAATACACCTGGTTCCGTGTAATTGAGGACATATAATTATTTGTCCTGATGATAGATGGACATTTAAAAGTTTTACATCTATTTTAAATGTTATCTAAATCATTCTGGCTGCTTTTGGGCATGTTATGGAAGTGTCAGGATACTTATTAGATTATAATTCACCTAATGTGGCTGTCTAACCTCAGTCATAAACTCAGAAGCCAAAATTTATTTGTTTTGCAGCTTGGGCATAAAGTGACAGTAACTCATGATGTACATATATTAGGGTAGTTCTTGGGCATTTATTACATCAGCTAGTCCACCTAGTGGAGAGGATGTATACTTGACTTGTTGGCTTATTCTCATTTTCTTCAATAGTCTCCATCATTTCTCCATCATGCTGGCTTTGTGCTGGTTGATTTTGTGAATTGTGAAAGACAAATTAGTGGAACTCCACTGACTTAATTAATAAAGTAGCCGGCAGCTTTAGATGAATGCTGGGGAATCTGTTTGCAGCTAGCTGTAAAAACCTTGAGCTTATCACTAGCTAAAGAAAGACCGCAGTTACTCTTGGAGTACAACGGACTGTCTTCTAACAGCTTATCCCGATCAGGGTTGTGGTGGGGACTGATCCCTGGCAGCATAGGGTACGAAGGTGGGGGATACCCAGAGCACGATGTCGGTCCATCTCAGGACATATACATGCACACAGCACAGGCAACTAAGACACGTCAGTGAACCTAACCGCGTCTTAGGACTGATCGTGGGCAGAAACCCATGCAATCCTGTGAAGGACACCTGAACTATACACACTCAGAGGTGGGATTTGAACCCACAACCCAGCCCACTGAGCCACCATCCCACCCTCACAACAGTTCTGATCAGATATATTTATATTTATGTAACACTTTGCAGGGAATGAGATCCTGCCTATTGCTTTTATGTGTTTTGTACTAGTTTCAAAGTACTCATATATAAAACAATCAAATTTTAATGTATTTAGAAATTCACTAATGGAATCATAAGCTCGATACAATATATGCCATATTTAGACACTAACTATTACTCATGTATAGATATGTTTTTGTGTAAAGAGTATTTTATGCAATTTGGATAATGAGTACTTAAAAAAATAAATGGTGGTCTTCATCATTAATTTTGTGTGTATAAATTTGTATTCATTGTTATCTTTTGGTGTATTAGCAGGCTAATACCAATACTGCTGTAAATATTTCGATACCGGTACCGATACTGAAACAATACTGCGGCAAAAAACTAAAACATCAAGAAAATTAATGAATAAATAGATGACAGGACACAGAGCTGATTTTTTAATTAACATATTTTGTCAATATCAGTCAAATTAAAAAATATAGTATCTTTACACAGGTGCATGGCGACGTGTTTTAATAAAACTAAAATATTTCAGTTGCAACTGCCATACAGCCATCGGACATTAATACATGTATAACACTGATAACTGGATTGTTGTAAATAATTACATCAAGGTCATTGTCATGATCCGCTCCGTCCAAGCCTCCCGTGTGCCACGCCCCCTCATTCCCCACGTGCATTTCCCCGATTGTTTTC
>JAODKE010000020.1:19182694-19196242 GCA_026779605.1 Mormyrus hasselquistii | reverse complement strand
TAAATAAACCCCTTTACCCGTATCTACGGCGTGCTCACCTTTTTCCCCGCTCGCCTTCCACCCGTGATCGTGACAGTCATGGTGTTATTATTAAGTTGACATAGACCCAATGTTGTCCCTTTATGTGATTTCTTTTACCGTTCTTCAAATTTACAAGATATCACTTAATAACCAACAATACACTTCCTTGACAGAGGTCAGAATTCTACTGGGCACATTTTCTAGTAATACAGAATATTCATACAAATGTACGGCATCCCAATATTACCTTAGCTAAAAAGATTACCTAAAAAGTCCATTTTAGCAGTTTATTGCTGGTGGTTTTGCCTCTCAAATTGAAATTGTAAAACTTGTCACAAAATAAATCAAACTAGTGTCGTATGTTTCTGGTACAGGCCTCATAATAATGTACAGTATCACATTTGCTCACTTGTTGCTCTTTAAATTCTTTGCTAAGTTTTACCAGAGATTCCAACTTTGGTCAGCTGGCTGACTTGACATTTTCAAACCTAGAAAAGTCTGCACACACATGCACAAGCATTTGCATGTATGTAAGAGTTTTATTGCCTTGCGAATAATCTGTAGGTTTGCAAACTACAGCAGTTTTTTAGATATAGGCCTAGCCAATTTTAGGTTTATAACAGAATAACATAGATTTGCTGTAAGATTTCTTGCGTGAGCGTGAGTCAGAAAACCTGGTAGTCATATGCCTGAGAGTTGGCAGGTTTAATGTGTTGGCTCGTGGTCTGCGTTGGTTTTAAACATTTTTTACACACAAGTTTGCGGTGATTGCCCTATTTCACTACCTACGTCCGCTGTGTCGCCAGGCTGTAGCCATGACTCCTTAAGTGCTGTAACGTTCGCGAATGTGGGAATGAGTCCATTACAGGAACCATACACTCACATTCACTTCCGTGCAAAGATTCGTTCTTTTCGTTGTTCCTCTTGTTCTGAGAAATATGACGTAAATGCTGCTTCATTCTTCGACTATGGCCCGTGAGGGCCAGTGTTGCATGTAAGGGCATGACTGAAGTACGCCATCTACTGGTGTAGCCTACACGTGACGCGACTTCTATTATGCTGCATCTGGATTTTAGAGATGCAACATTTTCAACATTTAAAACAATTTTAATCAAGGTTTGTTGGAGTTTGCACTTGTTAGGTGGCTATGTGATGAGCTGTTAGATTTGTGTTTTTCACAGACGTAATTCAATAACAAATATAATTTTTTCTCACATGACACATTGGTAGTATTTAGCTTACTCCTATATATATATATATATATTTTTTTTTTTTTACATTTTTTTTTACATTTGTGTTTCAGATTTATTTTATGCAAACAGGAAGTGCCATTAACGAGTTGGTGAACGAATCAGAACGAATCTCCTCTCTGTGGAAGTTGCAGGGGGAAAGGCTGGCACCCCCACTGTGGCTGCAGGGAGAGGAACATAAAGCAGAGCTAGGGACCTGCTGTTGCACAGTCACGCAAATCACAGGGAATACTCTTAAGTACCGATACTAATAAAACAGAAAAGAGTATCGGGATATTGCAGTACTTTTTCAGTATCGGTATTGTCATGATCCGCTCCGTACGATCCTCCCGTGTGCCACGCCCACCTCATTTCCTCGTGTGATGCCCTGATAGTGATCACCTGTGTCCTGTTAATACCCGTTTAGCTGGTGTATTTAGTCCGTGTCTTTCCCCAGTATGTCAGATCAGTCATTGTGTATGGTCATGTATTGTTGCTGATGTCCGTGCCTGTCTGCCTTACGGCCGAAATTAAACCCCGTTTCCCTGTCCGTCCAGCTCTGCTCGCCTCTTTGCCTGCTCGCCTGCCCGCGTACGTGACAGGTATACAGTGCAACACTAAATACCAAAGCTGTACTTTATAATTATATTCATTATGTTTCACTGCACTTTTAAAATGCACACATCTGGTGTTTATTTATTAGTGGACGTACATGGACACCACGATGCTTGTTACATTTCAGAGTGAGATATATTCAAGGTAGTTGTTTAGCTTTGTACAGTTTTACTCTGGTATTCTTGTATTCACATACTGAGTATATGGTGTATATACTTCGATCAGGAGCAACGTGCTTCTTGTTGCTCGAACCCGCAACGTAGGTTTGGTTCTCTCACGGCCAATGAGCCGCCAAATGGCCCACGTGTGTCAGGTACGTGTGGATGGAGGGACACTGGGATTTGCTGGAACTCTTTTTCTAAAATGTCGCCTCAGGCTTCGCCCACCCAAGCCTCTCCCTGCTATACTGCAGGACTTGACTTTATTATTATAATTTCCATTTTTGTTTCACCGTTGCTGCTTTTGGTTAGACAGCATCTCTGATATTGACCTCTCAGGGTTTTGTTAATTAGGATGAATAGAGATAAGGGTTCTGTGGGTATGAAAAGCTAAATGTGTAATGAAAGCTGGCAGTACACAGTCCTGTGTGACGTTAGCTTTACTTAATTTAACATTCTGGAAACGGTAATGCCATATCTGACAGCTCATTTGTAATAATTATATTACAGTTCATTTGTAACTAATTATTATATTATTTTATGTACAGTAGTCCATCCATTTTCTATAACTTGATCCTATTCAGGGCCATTGGGGGGAGGGCGGGGGACCCTCTTGATGGGGCACCAAACCATTACAGGGCACATACAGTTCTGTTTACCTTTTTGATTACTGTATATTTCTGGAATATCCATATCAGAAATTTTGTTACATGCAGTCCGTAATTCAAAACTGATTTCTCCTTGTCTATCGGAATTACTAATTCTTTCATAATTTCAGTCAGATGCATAATTTGAGTCACATGCATGGGTTACATGGTTAACATTGATTTTTGAAATTGAGAGGACATAATGTTTACTAATGACTATGTGCTTTACTGACGTAACAGAACATGTGCTAAACACATATTACTAATGAAATAAATGGTTCAAAGTTTATGCAAAGCAGAAGCTCCCTTTATAGAAAAGTATGGCGATGACTTGAATAATGCTAATATTAATAATAATAATAATAGTAATAAGAATAAATTTTATTTCTAATGCAATTTTCAGCCCTATTGCTTCATAACATGACAGCTCCAGTATATCAACTGCATGCAAATCTTTGGTCGTAATTCTATCTATGGTAATGTGGTAAAACATACTTGAAATAAATATCCAGCTGTATAAATATGGAAAAAAATCTAAATGTGCAAGCTGCTTTGTTCTTTCAGGTTCATGATCAGTATTTTTTTAACTTATTTACAGATGCCTGTGAACCTGTTATTTCATTCACATATGTCATGCATTGCCATTGACTTGAATGTTGTGGCACAAATTGATGATTTAACGATGTTTTCACCTTGAGAATGGAAGGACATAGACTTTGCAAAACAAAAGCCATGTGTCTTCATTCTTTTAAAAGCCCCCATGTCAGTTTGTATACGTAAACATACATCGTCACTAAAAACAAATGCCCTCACTGTTATCATTATAAACGGTGTCCCTATCACACACACACACAGACAGGTTTGTAACTATATCTTTATGGGGACTCTCCATTCATTTCTATGGGGAAAACTCTAATCCCAACATGACGACCTTAACTCCTACCCAGCCCTAACCTTAACCATAAGTAACCAAACTCAATATGAGACTTTTAGTTTTTTGATTGCATTCACAGGTTTTTGCGGGGACCTGAAAAATGGACCCCACAACATCAAAATAACCAGTTTTTATTACATTTTACAATTATTACATTGCGGGGGACATTTGGTCCCCACAATTTAATATAAACTCAATCCACACACACTCACACATACACGCACACACGAACACACCTTTAGCCTTCCTCTGTTTCTGTGTTTAATATACACACAAACACACACGCCCAAACTCACACTCAAACTTTAATCTGCGGCCCTTAAAGCAGCTTCCTGGGTTCAATGATTAACCAGAGAAATAGAGCAAAGCGTCACTCAGAGCAGTAAGCGAGAGCGAAAGGGCACGGGAGAGTAAGGAAGGGAACCAGCGTGAAGGAGAGCAGGAGAGAGGAATCTTTACGGGCGATTGTCCATGGTTTGCCTGCGAATCTAGCATGGATGACGAGAGCCCACCCAGATGGACCATCCAGCTCAATGATGGCGCTCACATGCCTCTGCTGGGCTTGGGAACGTGGAAGGTGTGTCTGCTTTCGCTTTTCTCCTTCCTCTTTCTTCTTCTTTTCCCCATCCCTCTTTTATTCTGCAGAATTCCAGTGTTTTGTCTTACAAACGCCGAACTCTCTGCATGCATTCAGTGATAATGTGGCTTTTCTTTGAATCAGAAATGAAACTTTCCTGCAAACATAATGAACTCGATGTATTTGCCACTCACTTTCTTGACTGTAATAGCCCATAAATTATGGTTAAACTAGAGGGTAAAACGTTAATTCTTTTTCTGCCATTTGCTGGCTATCCCCCCAGATTTATACATTATCGTGAACGTGAGTTGAAGGCCCATGACAAATTGCTCCTCCAACTTCATGACCCCTTAAGCGATCCTGACGTTCAGGTCTTTGAGAAGATCCCACGTCGGTCCTCAGATCAGTTTTCTTTCTGTTGTATTTGACAAAAAGTCAATTGTACATGACTCACACTAAATCAATCAGGATTGCGGAGCTGCATCATGTGACATCAACTGTAACGGATATTGCTTTACGGTTAACATATAATAATAACACCATATCCGGGGTTATTCCTTGGCGCGCATCTTGTTTCCGGGATAGGCTTGTTAGCCACATGACTCTGTAAAAAATGAATGAATGAACGAATGAAGATAAGTTGATGGCCATGGGAAAAAAAACTCCCGTACCTCCATAAAATGTAGCGATGTGTGTTTTCTGTTACTATTATTTTTGGCACTAATAAATCAGGTGTGAGGTGTAAATGAGACACCAAGTGAAATTCCCAGCCGGAAACACTGAAAAAGACGCCCACTAGTTGTGGTCATTTTTGCCATTGTGCATTTTCCCCATGATTCCTTTAGCTGCGTGCTGACAGCCATGCTGACACGTTGACGTTTTTTGGCTTTTTGGTTTGATTCTCCCACTTTGGCTGACTGAGCAGACCTGCAGCTCCGAAATGTTTCAAGGCGCCGTGGAAACGGCCATCGCCGCCGGTTACCGGCACCTTGACACCGCCTACAGCTACCGCAACGAGCTGGAGGTGGGACGTGCCCTCCGTGCCAAGATGGGCCAAGGCATCATCCGGCGTGAGGACATGTTCATTGTCAGCAAGGCGAGCTTGTGCCCCAGTCATGATTTAGTTTCACTCTGGTTACTGATCAAGAAGATTCATCACATATCTTTGTAACCTTCTGATCGCTTAATTGTTGAGTATATCTATCTCTAATGATCTCCCTGTGAGATTACTGTTCCAAAACAGTTAAAAAAAAATACATGGTCTGGTATTGAAGGCCAACTAAATGAGCCACTGCCCTATATACTGTACTTTTGATCTAGTTTTTAGCAACACAGCAGGAACAGAACAGCCATGTTACAGCCAACCACATGTGGGATCCGCGTTTCTGAAGGTAACAGACTTCTCCTATCTCCATAGCTATGGTGCACATACCACGCCCCCAGAGATGTGCCTCTGTGTCTCAGCAAGTCACTGAGCGACCTACAGCTTGAATACCTGGACCTTTATCTCGTACACTTCCCTGTCAGTCTCCAGGTATGACTCATGGCAAAAGCATAGTATTAAAAACAAAGTTTCTCTTCCACTAACGGCCTGATACTGCCTATTCCACCCCCTTCAGAGAATAGATGATGAGCTCTTTCCAGAGAAAGACGGCAAACTTCTCAGCACAGACATTGACTATGTGGATGTCTGGAAGGTAAAGACACTTTTACTACGTTGTCCCAGGCGGCACTAGAACATTTACATCAGAATAAAAAGGATAATGAAAAAACGGGACATATGTACATACTGTACAGTATAATCTATGATATACACTTAGCGGCCAATTTGCTATGTACACTTGCTCGCTAATGCACACATAATGCCCCTTCGAACAGCATAGTGTAGCTGCAACTGAATACATACGGCATACAGGCGGGGTCAAGAGGTTCATTTACTGAACGGTTGATTATTATGCACCTGATGCATGATCTAACAACTTCTGAACGTGCTGCTGGAGCCAGACGTGGTGGTTCGGGCATCTGACAAACAGCCTCCTTCCTGGGATTTTCGCACGATACAGTATCTAGAGTTTACAGAGAATGATGCAATACGTGACAGTTTTGTGGGTGGATATGTCTTGTTCAGGGGAGTATGGCCAGACTCCAGCTAACAGGAATGCCCCAAGTACAAAAATAACAGCTGAAAAATAACCGTGCTCAAAGGCTTCTCTGAATGTAAAACCCATCTGCCCTTGAAGCCTTTCTGCAGGCAACAGTGGGTCGTACCCTGTAGTAGGTAGGTGTACCTAATAAAGAGTAATTAATTAAGGGTGTGTGCACCACATAAGGGTAACAGACATTTATCTGACACTTCCATCCAAAGTGACTTATGCTAGAAGGAAAGGCTATAATTTATGCAAGCTCCCTGGAATTTGAACACTTCTGGCGGAGCAAAAGACTCAAGTAAAAGACTCAAGACTTAAGACTCAGGAGTTCTTTATTGTCAACACACCTATGTACAAGTACACAGTGTTTCCCTTGGGCTCTCTATGGTGCGATACAAAAATACAAAGACGATAGATACTGTAAATGCATAACATCAACCACACAATACACTGCAATGAAATACGAATATGCATAAACGTGCAATGCAATAAATAGTGTGCAGAATTGTGCTTGATTTTGTGCGCGTGTGCACTTTAGTGCAATGAAATAATGTGCAAATGTGATAAAAAAAAAAAAAGGCAAAGAGACCACAACCAGTAGCATCCTTGGGGGTAGAGGAAAACTTTGAATTTGGGGGTCTTGACCAGTAGAGGCAGCGTCAATCCTTCGGTGGGTGCGGGGGTGCCGAGGAGTCTGACGGGGTGTATGGAACGTAGAAGAGCTTAGAGCCCTCTAAATGTCCTAATGTGCTGAATGTGAAGCTAGCAGACTGGCCGCATTTGCCAAAATAACCATTGCATGTCATAGGAGATGGAAGCTCTGCAGGCTTCTGGCAAGGTCAAGAGCATCGGCGTGTCGAACTTCAACATCTCCCAGCTGGAGAGGCTGCTATCTGTGGCCAAGGTGCCTCCTGCTGTTAACCAGGTAGTGCAGCTCCTTATCTCTCTGTTTCTCTCCTTCACACCTTCATTTTCGTCATTCGTCCACTTCTACGGCTGTACCGATCGCTCCCCATGCGTCACGGTCGTGCATGTTCAGTTGCCGAGGGCCAATATTTACTCCGCTGTTGCTGAAGGTCATCTGACAGCGAATGGCGATTATCATTCTGCATGCCTGCACTGAGCTTGATAACTGATTCTTTGAAAGCTCTTGTTTTTTTTTATGCTCATCTTACTTGTGCGGCTATCATACATGCACTTTCACCGAGAGTAACGCATTTTAAAAGATGGTACCTTAAAGAAACTGTCCACAGCACCTACAAATGTGAGTCTTCCTTTCTGGTCTGCTCGTGTTGACATGCCTTTGATATAAAGGCCCTCTCTGACTGGCCCGCCATCCTCAATTTCTCACAGGTGGAACTGCACCCCTACTTGGTCCAGTCCGAGCTGATCCAGTTTTGCAAATCCCGCAACATCGCCCTCACAGCTTACAGTCCGTTTGGTTCCCCGGGAAGGCCCAAGGAATTGTGGGTCAAAATCAAGCTTGCATCTCTACTTTCAGCATCTAGTCTGTTTAGCACCATGGACCCCAATTCCATATTTTAATATAAACAGAAGTTTTGCATGTCTGCTATTAATCTCTTGTTGACACAGATATTGATACTTTAAACAGATGGAAGTGGTTGGTGAGATAAAAAGCCCAGCAAGAATTTTGTATCAAATAACCCAAGCTGTGTTATTGCTGAAATAGTGACACAACATTTTGTGGTAAAAAAGCACAAAATCAGAACATTTTAGACTAAAGGTGAGGCACTACGTCTTCATAGACTGAGAATTATGCCATTAATGAGACAGAACACAGAGCAAAGTGCAGGCAAACTGTACAGGTGGTCATGCTTCTGTCAGCGTAAAACCTAAATCACCCTTCAGCGGGACAACGTCCTCAAGTTCAGGCCATCGCAACGCCATAGGACCGTAACATGATACAGAGAATGTGCTTGGAAGGTCGATTGTCCCACCCTGAAATGATTAAACCATGCCAAAAAAAACAGGACTTAGAAATTCTGAGAACAGGCAAAAAATATGCAATAAAGGTGTGCCAAAATATTTCCATCCACCCCTCTTTTAGAACCCCCTGTACATTCAGGATAGTGGTATGTTCCACCAAGATCTGCAAATGAAAATTCCTAAGGTGTAACGTTAACTTGGAATATGAGGTGGACAGTAGATTTCAGAAATATTTTTCGATGAAGTTTTTTTTTTCATTGAGTCAGATTTTATTTTATATATTTGAGGAACGTGGAAGGTGTGTCTGCTTTGAGGAAAAACGTAGCTACATAATTCTTAATTCAAACAGAGCTAGAATCCTCTCCAGTGAGCACATAGTCTGTCTGGGATGGGTTCTAGACTCACTGTAATCTATATTGTATGTTCTTACGGGAGATGGATGGTTGGATTTAAAATGTATTTTTATGCTAGTTTTCTCATTTACCTGATGTACTCTGCAGGCACCGTGGAGACCGTGACCCTGAGAAGCTGCTGGAGGACCCGCTGGTGAGGGGTGTGGCCGTGAAGCACAGGAGGACGCCAGCGCAGGTGAGGGGCGCCATCTGCTTCCTTCCCCACTCTCACACATTTCTCTTTCAGTTCTCCTTCCACTCGCTAACCGCTCTGCACTAGCATTTTACCCAAGAAACACTAAAAAGTGCTTGTCTGGATCAATGTGTTAAGACAAACATCCCTTGATAAGATTGTTGGTTCAAACCCCAGGACTGACAGGTTGATTTGACCCGTTGGGTCCTTGAGTGAAGCCCTTAACTCCTAATTACTCCAGGGATTATCTGACCCGGTTTATGTCACTCTGGAGAAAAACAGCAAAATAGCAGTTAACGCAAAGTTTTTTGAAGGATTGTCAGTTAACATTGGCCTCTTATGTGTTTGTGGGTTCAACGGCCCAATCGGAAAACTCATTATATCCAGTTATTAAAATAATAATGCATTATTTATATTGCTTTTGCTAATCTCATTTAGCAGTGTCTGTTGCATATTAATTATTATTAATGTAAGCAGAAGTAGCCTCCAGGTATAAAAAAGGCACATCGAGTAAGTCTTAAATTTAGATTTAATTACTTAGCATATGCTTTTATCCAAAATGGTGTACATTTATGAAGGCAGGATCAGACGGTTCCTGGAGGAATTGGGAATTAAGGGCTTCGCTCAAGGGCAGAATGGTGAAATCGCTCTGTCGAGCATCAGATTTGAACCCGCAACCTTCCACTCAAAAGGTGCTCCTGAGATACCACGTGCAGCAGGACATTGCCGTGATCCCGAAGAGCGTCAAGCCCAATCACATCCTGGAGAATACCAAGGTAAACTCTCCCCCCCAACTCCACCCCCACCCTGTCCAGTAAAGCTTACTCCTGTTTGGGAAGCCAGTCTGCAGCTATCAGGCCCTTTCGCAACCGTGACCTCAGGCCTCTACTCCGCACACTTCTACGTACGTACATCCGGATCAACACGTACATAAATATGCGTGTTGACACGGATGGCGTCAGCCTGAGGGTGGATGGTAACACAGATGGAGCTGATCCCAGAAAATGACGTCCATCAGCCTATCCCAAACTCCGATAGAACATCCAGCTTAGTAACAGGGTATATTCACATTCCTCTGCAAACCAATAAAAAACAATAAAAACAACCACATTAAAGCTGATCCTCTGTAACTCTTTCCTAGAATGTGTGTTTTTTTTTTTTTTTAATTTCTGAGGCATGTGTCCAGCTGTGTGCGACAGTGTGAAACTTTTCCTGTGAGAATAAGCCCCCCGCCCATGTGTGTGGCTTACAGATCTTTGATTTCTCCCTGGACGAAGAAGATATGATGGCATTAAGATCCCTCAACAGAGGCTGGAAGGCCTGTGACATCAGCGCGTAAGGGACACCCCGTCTGTCACGATGCTTTGTGGGGACACTCGCCATTGACTACACACGCGCACACACAGATTAGGTATCTATATTCTTTCACACACACAAATCTCCATGGTTTCCTAGACTCGCACACACACACTCGTTAAATGTTCGCAGACCAGTAACAGCTGTGTTTCAGACGGCAATATCATCAGCCATCATCTGATGCTGACTCTACAAATGTTGACGTGACCACATGTTGCACTTTCTGGTAATTGAATAGGTGTCTTAATTAGGTTCTAGCTTTGTTAGAGGTTCTTGTGTAGCTCTAGTCCACAGTTTACACTGGCCATTTGCTGGAAGCTCAGCCTAGCTGCACTCGCGTCTAATCGACTCCTTGACAGTCTTATGTTTCTCATGCGCAATTTCCTTCACTTGTACCTTCACTTGCAAAAAAAAGCTTCCGCTAAATAAAGGTTAATGTTTTTGCTCCAGGTTGAGGTCGCATCCATTTTACCCTTTCAAATGAGGCAGTGCTACCCAATGAAGAGCACCTAGGAGACATTAGTGGGCTGGAGAATACCCCTGGCAGATAGGCCCAGGAGACCAACCACTCCATTTTCAACACTCCAGCTGGTGCTATTCGCTGTGTATGGTGTGTAGTAATGAACCAGGAATAAAAGACACTGACCCAAAGCTCACGTTTGTGCTAAGCTTCAAGGGCAAGGAAGACATGTAGGTTACAGTACATGAAACAGACAGACATGTGCGAAACACAACTCAACGCAGGCTGAACACCGCTGCCATGACAACACCCCCATGCAACACTGGATGTTACATACGAGGAGGGTCATTTTAAGGGTAATACTGAAGAAGTCAGCATGGAATGTAAACCGCAGTACCTGCGCAGGGCAGGGGGGCTTATCCTTGCCTTGTGCTTTGTGTAGTCTGTTAACAGTGTAATAGTCTTCAGTGTAATAGTCTTCGTCATTCTGCTGATAGGGGCTGTGACAGAAGGGCAGCTCCTTTCTCTTCTCTGTCAGTCACCTGCCCTGCCACTGGGGGGTGCTGCGCGCACTCTTGTTCTGGGGTGCTACCTTCTTTTCGTCCGGGCTGTTCGGCCGGGGCTTGACTGGGCAGACGCAGGCCGACGCCCCTGCGATGCGTTTGGGCAGGTCGGGCCCCCGTACCCACTGACCCTTGGCCGGGTCATAGATCTGCGTGCCGCCCGAGAACACCATGCTCTCCCAGCTGTAGCCGCCCAGCACGTAGAGCCGGCCGCCCCACGAGGCTACGGCCGCCTCACTGTTGGGCTGCAGCAGCGGACCGACCCGTGTCCACTGCTCACTCACTGGGTCGAAGGCCTCCACACTGAGGATGTCGAAGCGTTCCATGCTGTTCTCCAGGTCGTCGCTGCCCCCGATAGCATAGATGAGCTCATGCAGCGAGGCCATGCAGTGCCAGCCGCGGGCCACGCCCATGGGCCTTCGCTCCACCCACGTGTCGCCCGCCAGGTCATAGCTCAGCATGTCCCGCCTATATGGCCCGATCTGGTAGTCATGGCCACCCGAGATGTAGATCAGGTTCTTGTGAGTGGTGCCGGCATGGCCATAGGTGAACCTGCAGAACCAGGTCACGGTTAGCTGGGTGGAGGGGAGGGGAGGGGAGGGGGGATGGTAGGAAAGCCATGTGCAAACTGTACCTGGGGAGTCCTGCCACGTAGGTCCAGTTGTCCTCTAATGGCCGGTACACCTCTACCGAGGACAGAGCACCATTGTCGTTGCGTCCCCCTACGGCGATCAAACAGTCCCCAACTGCCCCCAGGTAAAAATCCACACGCCTCTGGTTCATCGGGGTGCCCTGGAGAGACATGATTGAAGGGAGGGGTGGGGGGTTAGCAACAAAACCACCACAGAAATATGCAGATTAGTGTGATAGTGGCTCAAAAACCCAGACTGGGTGTGCTCACTGATCGTCCAATCACAAAATGGCAACCAAGATGGTAACCAATGGGCGTGGGGTAAACCTGCCAGTGAATTGAAGAGCACAGTAGCCCCGCCCACTGTGGACTGTAACATTTTTATTCCTTTAACACTACCCGAGAGCCCGATAACTTTTACAGTGTGACTGTGTAACGGACTGCACCTTGGTCCACTGGTTGTCTCGTGGGTTGTATCGGTACAGCAGGTTGCTGGCGGCATCGCCGCCATTGTCCCGAGACGAGCTGCCCCCGGCCGTGAAGATAAAACCCCCAAGGACGGCAACGCAGTGATGACTCCGGCGGGCCGGCAGCTGGGTCTCTACCACCCATCTGGTGTCGGCGTCTAGCTGGCACACGTCGGCACTCAGCTCCTCGCCACGTTCCGACACCTCGCCGCCCACCAGCAGGAGGCGCTCTGTTCCTCCGCGCAACGCGGAGCGCGGCGTCTGCAGCAGCGGCTGCGCACTGACCCGCTCGTGGTAGGCCAGCGCCTCCTCTACCAGCACCTCACAGGCCGCCTCCGAGGGCAGCAGCGAGCGGACGGCTGGCAGTACGCGGCCCTGGAGCTCAGCGGCCGGGATCAGGGGGAAGTGGATGTGGGAGAGCAGCTGGCGTGCGTGGGCCTGGCGGTCCGGCCTCTGGCTCAGCCACTGCAGGGCGGCCTGCAGCAGGGCCTGCTCGCTCTCGTGCTGCACCTGCCCACTGGCCAGGTACGCCGTCAGCTTGGGCAGCTGCACGTCACGCAGAAAGTCGGGCGTGAACGACAGCGTGGCGAAGCGCTCCAGCACAAAGCGGTCGATGTACGCCTCCAGCCGCTCCAGGCTGTAGAGGAGCGCCAGCTCCTGCAGGTATAGGTAGTTATCTTCGCTCACCTCCTTCTCCAGATACTCGCAGCAGAAGTCCACGGCGCGCCACACCTGCAGCAGGTGTGCCGTCTCCAGCACGTAGTCGATGTTGCCCCCATCCAGCGGCAGCTCCCCGCTGTACAGGAAGTCCACCACCGCCTTCAGGCCCACGTAGGAGGAACCCACCAGCTGCACCTCCGCCTGGTGCTCCTCACGCATGCCCAGCGTGAACATGGCCTGGAAGTAGGGGCTGGAGACGGCGAGGAGGGCACGGTGCGCGGGCACGCGCTGCTCGTCTGCCACCAGCACCACGTCGCACAACTGGCCCCTCTGCCGCTGCTCGCTGAGTCCCTGCAGCACCCAGCCGGCCTGCTCCACCCAGCGGTATACCTGTGGGCGAGAGGGCCAATGTGACGGGGGGGGGGGGGGGGGGGTGTAATACTAGAAAAAAGCGAAAAATGATTAAAATAGTGTCAGAAGAGTAAAATAAAATACAAAAGGATAAAAAAACAACCGGAAAACTAAAACAAAAAAAACATAGGGAAAGAGTG
>JAODKE010000020.1:19169753-19181224 GCA_026779605.1 Mormyrus hasselquistii | reverse complement strand
GTATTTATGTGGCAGAAATGTGAAGCGCATTGAGACAATGTAATGTTGTGATAACGCGCTATATAAATAAAATTGCAATTGCAAAAGAGAAGCTAGACCTGCGCTTAACCGACCAAAATCGGGGGAAAATGTAGGGTATAAGTAACATATTGCCTTTAAAGTGCCCGCACACCTGAAACCTTGGTTCGCTCACCATCCTTGTGTAGCTAAGGAAATATGTCCCGGGCTGCCGTGGACTATAGACGCTCATTATTCCTATGACCATCGCGATCGCAGCTGAACATCTGACATTTACCACAGCATCGCCATGTGCTGACACGCCCGGATCCATTCCAAAGTTTTGCAGGAAATCATCCTAAGGGAGAACAACTGCAGCAGCCATGGCCCCATCCAGGAAGTGTCTCGTTGATCGACATCTGCTCGACCAATCGTGCCGCTTCCTTTGCGCCACAGGCCGGGCTTGTTCCAGCTACCGGTATGCAAAGCCGTATTATGCTGAAGTTAACGCTTGATATTCCAATTATGTGAAGTAATGTCCTAATTGCAATTATTCCACGACACTAAAATATAGTCCATACCATTATTTTCAGACAATTACCAGTTAATGCTATGCCATTCACCATTTTATAAGCCCAGAAACAATGCAAGGTATTATTTATTCATAAACGTTTGTGTTTTGTATCAAAAAGCACTTGCTTTCAAAACTGCAACATATAACTGACACACACACACACCGAAAGCGGCGTGCAGGTCTAGGAGTGCGTGCTCTGCCTGCGAATGACGGCTGAAGAGAACAAAGGAGTTTCACACTGAGAAAACACCTTGCACACCTTGTGACGGATTGCAGTAATGAACATTTTATGTTCCCATCATTCTTCACGTCATAGTAGATATTGCATCAACAGTCACGTTCGATATTTGCATCCTCGCATCTATAGCTGCATGTCTATATGCGCAAATCAATGCAAACGTATGTTATATACAGAACACAATATTTCGGTACATTGAACGGCTCATGGACTGCAGTGCACTAACAATACCAGAAGGCGGCACGAAAAACCTAAATTTCCCAACAATAGAGAAGGGGGTGTATTTTTGTTCCGTTGCATCCCTCGGTTGACCATTAGGAGGGGGTGAATCCTGCGTCTGTTGAGGCGCCCGTTTGCCGTCCGACAACCTGATTGACGAACATCACCAACGCCCAGAAGCTGCCCATAGGAAATGCGCCGGGCGCTGAACAGACTCGGCGTTTCCGATCGCTGAGCGCAGAGGCGACGGCTCAGTGCGACCCGCGGCGCTCCGACCCGCACCGCACCGACTCGCGGCGCTCCGACGCATCTTCGCACGATTTCCAGCCGCTCCTACTCTCCACAGCCACCCTTTCTTGTTCCCCCACCCTTTCCGTCCATCTGTTCCCCCGTCTACCTTCCTTCTTATAAGCCATCATTCAACTGGGGAAAATGGCAACGCGGATCGACAAAGAAGCTTGCAGGGAGGCGTACAACCTCGTCAGGGATGATAACACGGAGATTAACTGGTGAGTGAGCTTAATTACAGCCGCGATTTATGTTTTACGAGCAATTATGTTGCGGGAAGTTGATGCGGCGCCGCGAGAAATAAGGCGGGGGCTGAATTAATAAGGCAAAACACGGCTGTAATGATTTTTGTCATTGGTATTTGTTTCAAGATCCCGATTTTTCACATTTAAACTTAAGCCCGGCAATTTTTTTATGGCGAAATGTTACCTATTGATGTCGGTTATTGTATTCTAGTGATTTTGATTTTTGGCATGGTAACGCACATTTCTGTGCGCAAAACTTACTGTTGCGCTGTAAGGTGTAAGAAGCGGTATAATGAAGCGTTCTGGCGCCTGGCGCCCGGGCGATGCCATCGACACCCAAAGCGGGGCTCTGTGGGTCTTGGAGCGGATTGTGCGCCCCAGCTGACGGTGGTGTCCGGTTTATGCCTCAAGATAGGGATTAATGACGGTCCCTTCGTTTAACCGCAGACGGGGGATAGTAACCGAGTTGCGGTACGGAGGGAATCATATTTCGTACTGCTGTACATGAAATGCATACAAATTACACCCATTTTTGCCTGTATCCACCGTAAATATAAACTATAAAGGAAAATTGTAAATCAACCGAGTTTTGACTCGTTGATGAAACGGGCTTTTACATTTTACAGTCTAGCACATAATTATGAAATGTCCAACAGGGAGAGAGATGGTCAACATATTTATTTTTTTTGTAAAATGAACCGAATGAGTTGATATCCTTATTAATATCAAACGCCAGGTAATCTCTGCAGTTTTGAGGAATTTGAATTCCTCTGAACATATTCAGAGGTCAAGCAGCACTCTATATATATATATTAATTTCGTGAAGCAATTTGCTGTATTTGGTAATATAACAAAAACATGTAGAATGAATTTTTATCCATAATAAATGAAAACTGGTGCATTATGATTGCACTGTACTACTTCAGTAATGGTGAAAGACAGGCTATTGCACTTGATGATTTTGGGCAAATTCCGAGCCTTATTGTCTGAGAGCTCTTGTTGCAGTAAGTGTAACAGTTACCTCTTAATCGATGTCATTCATATTCTTGGTAGTTTTTTATGCATTTTTATTTTGTGTGATTACAGGGCTTCTTTCAAGTACGAAGGCTCCACGATTGTACCCGGGGGGCAGGGGAGGGAATATGAAGAATTTAAGCGCCAGTGTACAGGTGAGATTTCTCGCTTATCTAATGGAGGCAGCCAGGCTCTGCCACGCCCTCTTCCTTCCCGGCTTGGAGTGCCGGAACAGGCCTCGTTCTCCAGCGGCCCACAGTGGCGCACGGCTCACCTCCCAAGTGTTTTGGCACTGCGTGGGCGTTGGTTGCTACGGCGTCTCGCCTGCGTGAACCGATGTTCGCATCAAGAAAATGACGCTTGGCCGGCGGCCGCAAAGGAAAGACGTGGCTGTTAAACTGCAGTCTCCCATCAGCCCCTGAGGTCTCGCTGTGTCGCCATGCTGCCGCCGGACGACCGGAAGCTCAGTTTTGACCCTAACCTGCACTGTCATACAGACAAAACACTGTGAATAGTGGCCTTTTCCTGCCCCTGTTTTTCACATTTGTATCAGTTTTCAAACTGAGCTCAGATGTGACTCACTGACAATCGCGCTGGCTACAGATTTGATAACTAGGGCTCTGCCCTGTGCAGAAGGGGGGGCTTTATGATTTAGATCCTGTGGTCCCAGAGTGATGTCACCATGGGCCCTTGAGCAAGACCCTTCACCCCCTCTTGCCCCTTGACCTCTGTTTCTAATTGTAAGTCACTTTGGATAAAGACGTTTGATAAGTAAGGTAAATGTAGGTTAGAAATCAAGTGAAGGTACTGTCAAGGAAAAAGACTGAAATCCTGTATGAAAGGCACACCAAGGACTGTGTCACTCTGTGTATGAAAGGCACACCAAGGACTGTGTCACTCTGTGTATGAAAGGCACACCAAGGACTGTGTCACTCTGTGTTGAGTCCCCCATTAAATTGGTGTGATTTCACACGGGCGCTCTGCATGTCATAGAAATTAATTTTACATTTCAACCAGCGATTCCCCCAAGCCCCTCCTGGCGCAATTTTGTCTCTTGACAGAGTACGTCATTTTATGAGTGGTTTTATGGGGAATCCTTTTCTAATGGACAGCAGCAGGTTAATCAGAAGAGCGAGAGGTTAATGCTGTAGCCTTTGCCTCCTTGCGTCGTTCCGTCACAGTGGCGGGGCAGTGATATGTCAGCACAGCCTTTTCAGCTGAGCGCTATTAAAAGCGTAGAAGTTTGCGGGGGGAAGGATTTTGATGAGACACATGAGAGGGAGGAAGCTGTTCAGTTTGGGGGGGGGGAGTGGGCGGGGGGGGCAGGGGGCTCTTTTTTTTTTTTTTGACTGGTCAGGTGACGCTTTTGCTGTCCCAATGGCAGCTGTACAATCAGTAATCTGTGGCATAACTTGGTTAAATATTTGAACTTTTAAGTAGCTGACAGATTAATATTTGATAAATGCAGCGAGACTGATGTCTGCTAGGTCGCTTGGCTAGCAACATCTTCACTGGATTATCAGATTTTCATGGTCTTGTTAGTGTTTGATAGTGGGTGAAGTAAACTAAACTACGGAGGGAGGTGCGGGTCAGCAAAGGAGGGTGATGCTGTGACCTGCTGGTGGGATCCTGGGCCAAAGACGAGCGGATTCCCGACTGACGAGGCGGCTGTGAGTGGTGTTGAACACCTGCGACACTATTTGTGACGGATCTTGATGGATTCTCTTCGTAGCAGCAAGTAACAAATCAAGCTGAAGTTTGGGAAGTCCACCACAGAAATGGATTTTCATGAGCACCCAAAAAAAAAAAAAAAAATCCAATCTGGTTTGATGATGAACCGGCTTTGCTATCTGCATTTAGTTGTATTGCACCAGATTAGTTACTGAGAAACCATGATCCCTAGAGAAACATTTATAAAATATATAAAGTTTCAGGAATAGTTCAGCAAAACAATGTTACCTTGAAAGTAGTGTAGATGTAATGGGGTCAAAGTGTGCTGTATTGGCCGCAAGACGGATTTATATTTTAGACCACCTAACAGCATCAAAGAAATAAACCTGTTTATGTTTTATCTGCCTAAATAAATAAAATTTATGTAAATTTATCATAAAACGACTTCATAAAACAACACGTTTCACAAATGTATTCAAACGTAATCCCATATCTAGAATCTGTGGGGTTTTTCCCCTCCACGATTACTGTTTAGCACCAACCTTTAGATTTGCACACTCGGCCACTGAATACAGTCTTTTATAAGAACACCAAAGGGTCTGGAGGCACCAAACGTGACCAAACTTTGCGGGTTTTAGGACCCAGCTGGCGAGGATCAGGTGCTCCGTAGCTTGTACTGATGCTCCCTTTTGCAAATTGCATTAGCGGTGAACTTGGTACAATAAAATGATGGCATGCGACATGCCACGCTTGGTGAGTGTGTGAAGAAAGCTGTGAGTGGCAAGCAGAGATATTGCTGACAGATCGCATGGATGTTGAAGTCCTTGCTAACATATTACCCACACGGATGCCAAGCCTTTTATTGTATATTTCTCTGGTTTTGTTTGTTACGACCAGTTTTCGCACAGTTTTAGCTCTCGGTCTTCACGCTTTTCTCTTAGCATTTAACAGAGTAACATTTACTAATCGGTGCAGTTATTCAAAGAAGCCAATGCAGCGTTTACCTGCTGGTGCCACCTGATTGGTCGCCAGAAGCTTGCAGAACAGTTGGCAGGATGTGGTAGTAACCAATGAAGTAACGCAGCTTCACATTGTATCCGAGCTGAATGCGTGTGTAATGCTGCAGTGCTTATTCCATAAGGAAAAGTTCAGCAAGCTTCCAGTAGGTGGCGATAACAGTAATTAACATGGAATTTGTGTTATACTGTAAATGGGCTTCTGGCAGCGTATTTAAATATGAGTGCTGGGGCGAGTAATGGACTGTGATTACATACACACAGCCTGTTTACGTGAGAAAGAGGCATGGAATTAGGTAAATGCTAAGAAGAATGTCAGAACAGAAGAAATGGTGTGTGTGTGTGTGTGTGTGTGTGTGTGTGTTTTCATAGATCACATCTGGGGACCAAAATGTCCCCAAAGTATGACTAATTATACACATTTGTGACTGACTACGCGTGTCTCTGTCCGCTCTTCTCCAGTGGACTTTGGGACACTGGTTCCATTCTCTTGATTGGGAGCTCTGACCTAAATATCTCCCCTTGTCTGTCTTTCTGCTTTTGGTTGGTGTAGAGCCAAAGCTGATTGGCTGTGCTGTGACCTGTCCCCCCTTCCCCTCTATAACCTGCTCCCTGCCCTTGCAGAGGTCTGTGAGTTCACACGGCCTGTCCGACTGTCCCCTTCCTGACCACTGTCGAAACCCCCCCCCACCCCCCCCCCCAGATGACGTACGTCTCTTTGGCTTCATACGCATCACGACGGGAGACTCCATGAGCAAGCGTGCAAAGTTCACGCTCATCACCTGGATCGGTGAGAACATCAGCGGGCTGCAGAGGGCAAAGATCAGCACAGACAAGGCGTTGGTGAAGGACATTGTGCAGGTGAGCTCCCATTTTTGACGCATCTGGGGTGGGTCCTGCCCTGCGCCTCTCGGAAAGATCTGTCTATACGCGATCGTGTTTTTCTGACGCAAACCTTCTGTGCACCTGTATTGTTTATATGGTCCTTATTGCAGTAACCACTCCAGCACACTTTCCCATCTGTGTGTATTTGCCTGGCCCCACCCCCTATCCAATTGCCCCACCCATAACCACTTGTGTTTTCCTGACCTAAACCTTGAGTGCAGCTGCATTGTATATATGGACTTATATGGACTTAACTGTAATGGCTTTACTTCCGCTCACTTTCCTGCCTGTGTATATGTGCCGGAATGCAGCCTCGGCAAATTGACCAAGCGTTCTGCATGCGGTGAGGCCATGTCGCGACTCCGTTGTGTCACTGGAAACGGACTCTGGGCTCCAGGAACAATTGCACCCTGTTCTTTTGGCCCCATTTCCTTTCGTTGGTCCCCCCCCCACACCCCCCATGCTCTGGACACCCCATTTACACAGTCTGAAGGCTGTTTGTAATTATTACATTGTGGGGACCAGATTTTCCCACAATGTGATAAAAACCTATAACTTTTTACATAAGAATATAAGAAATTTACAAACGAGAGGGGGCCACTCGGCCCATCAAGCTTTTACGGACATTTTTTTCAGTCCCCACAAGGATAACTTCAATTTCATAAAAATCTGTGAAGTCTCATATTCTGTTTGGTTACTTATGGATAAGGTTAGGGCTGGGTGGGGGTTAAGGGTGTCATACTGGGACTGGGGTTATGGCCAGTGACACCTTTGCTATCGACACGTTCCGTTAGCCCGGGGACTGTTTAATCCTTAGGTCTCGACTGAAAATGATCATTTTTCAGGGACTGTGTTAAAGTATACAGGATGAAAGGGGGGGGGGAGGTTAACCTGACAGGTATAATGAAGCATTTCTAAAATGCAAAAGGAGCAAATGGTTATTCCTTCCGCGTAGCTGCTAAGGGTGCGCTGCTTTCAGCCAGGTTGTTGATCGATACTCACCATCAGTCACCAGAAGCTCCGGAGAGCGTGTGACCTCCCGCATAAAGATCTCTGCATGTTAGCCGTGAGTTTGCACTGCCCTGGACACTGGTGATTAAAACATCTGATATTTTCTTGCGGTCCAAACTCGGTGAGGTCAGTTGACATTCATAGATGGTGTGTGTGTGTGTGTGCGTGTGTACAGACGCATGCATGTATGCATGTGCGCAGTGGTCTAGCAGCCCATCCAGGGTGTACCTTGCTCTGTGCAACCTTGCCCACACCCCAGAATCCTGTCCAGGGTAAGTGCTTGATGGATGGATGGATGGATGGATGGATAGGTAATCAATACACTTACTGGTACAGTTGACATAAGATGTACACACATGCACTTACAACAGTTGTTTGTTTTGCTACCCCCCAACAGAACTTTGCCAAGGAGTTTATGGTCAGTGACATACGTGAGCTGGAAGAGGACTACATCCGCAACGAGCTCAAGAAGGCGGGCGGAGCCAACTACGATGCCCAGGCAGAGTAGAGGGAAGGGTGCCAGGGCAGGGCAGGGTTTGGGGTAGGGTTGTGCAGGGCATGGCAGGTAGAGGAAGCTGCTCACCTAGAGTGAGGGGGGTCTGTCTGGACCAGAGGGGTTTGGGGGTGGGGCTAGAAGCCACCTTTCCCAAAACACATTGAAGACCATCTAGCCTTGCTGGCCTGTGCGGAATCTCATACCGTTTAACCGTAGGATTAAAACTGGGTCAAGGGTATCTTTTAGTGACCTCTGGTTCCTGATTGGAACCCCCCCCCCCATGTTAAACACTCAAAACTGTGAAACTGCTCCCCTTATCAGTGGAGTAAATACTGATCCCCCTGTCATACACTGTTACCCCTACGCCCCTCAGGTCCACCTGCAGATTCTCTGTTCACTGCCTCGGTTGCCCCATGGAGAAGGCATGGTTTAAACCTCGACAGCTACAGCCTTCTCAGCATTTCACCCACACCTACACGCCCCAGCTCTCGGGGCCAGCCGGCTGTCTCTTACTCCACTCCTGAGGCAGTCTGACTGTAGTTTAGCTTTTATCTCATTCATTTTGGTCTAGAATATGAAGAACCTTTTGCATTTTTCTTGGTCCCTATGAGAATGCATTTTTTTTTAGGAACTAAAAACTAGCAAGAGATGACTATAATAACAGCACCATTTGTCACAGATCAGTCATTTCAGAATAAATTTCATTTTTCAAAAATTTGTGTCTGGGAATTAGTTTCTTTGTCTGGGAATTTGAGTGTGGTTTGTATGCATTTATGGGTCATCAGTCACTCTTTACAGCACTACATTGAAACCAGTCCCTTGAACTGCGAAGAGGTTAGGATCAAATGGGAATGGATGCACCTAGAATCACTGGAGTCCCTGGAAGAAAGGGCCGAGGTCACATCTCCATTCTGAACACACAAGGTCTGTTGTAAGTTCCACTGTTTCCATGGTTACCACAACCGGCCTTCTGCGGTCGCCGCCTTGAGCAGCTCTGGCCTCAAGCCTGTCCAACTCTGTCACCCTCCCTCCTGCCCATGTGATCTCGTCTGCTTAATTACTTAATCTGTAATCTGCTTGCCGTCTGCCTTGTTTAACAAAGTTTTCTTAGTAGGATAATGAGACGGTGGTAACTGCTTCTCTGTGCGCGCGTTCGTTGGCGTGTTATTTAAAAATGGAGACTTGTTCTTTTGTGAGTCACACAGTTCTGCATGTAGATGAAGGGAGGCTGTTTTCACCAGGAGCTTCTGAAATCAGCTGCGCGATGAACAAAGAAGCTGGTAGGTTATGCACAGCAGCCGCAAGTGTCTGTTTAGATGGCTGGATCTGGCGCTGAGCAGACTTTGTGGAACACTCTAGAAGGGCTTGGCTGCTCTCTGTTTCTGTGTTGCGTTTAGGAATAAATACGAGAAGGCCGTGGTTCTCTCCGCCTGTTTCCGCAGAAGAGGTCACATGAGTCGCCTGAGAGGCTGATTAAGAGCGTAATAACGATGGCAGATGATGCGCAGATGGACACAGTGTCTCTGACTGTGTACTTTGAAGTGGAGCGTCTCAGAACAGAGGAGGGAAGCCTGGAAAAAAGGAGCCCACACTTTGGGGTTAGTGATGCGAACCTTAGGCAGCGCCACATACAGCAGGCAATAAGGACTTTCTACAAACCCTCAGTCAGTCAGACTTGTGGATCTCCTGCTTTCAACTAAACCAGGTGTGGCAGAAAATAGATTTGAATGGCAGGTGAACTCGGGATACGAGCTTCTGTCCGGCCTACAGCCTGAATGTCAGAGATCTTTGCAGGATGCTGCTCTGCACTTTGACACATTATACTCCTTCACTGACTCCTTGTATATGCCATGGATTCTACAAATTTTCAATAGCACCAGTCAAAGTAGGTGACGTAGGCGGCCACCCAGGGTGCCATTCTCTGATGGGGGGGGCAGCTTACTTAGGGCACCATGTGGGATTCGGTTGGCACTGATCTAAAGGCATGCCTTGTGCTGAAGGAGAGATGCTGGTGTAGTGTGAAGAGTCAATGCTGGGAACTGGAAGTGAAAGAGTTTTTAATGGGTGCGTTTGGGAGGCTGAGGGGAGCTGTTCCGGACAATTCTCTGAATTTTTTATGGTGGGGGACACAAGACAGGCCAAAATTCATGTAGTGGGACCAACCTTGTAATTAGCCAATGATACGTTTTGAATCAGTGAGTGACAGGGGAGGGGGCACTCTGGGGGCCAATCAGCTTTCAGCGGGGGTCAGCGCCCCTGTGGCCCCTCCCCTGGGAGCTGTAAAGTACAGGTGGATGATGGAGGACTCCAAAGGGGGTTGAGAGGGGCCTGGGTGGGTCAGGAGCAGAGGTGGGATGGGGGATGGACGGCTGTGGGGGGATAGAAGCAGCGGTGGGGGGAAGGGAAAAAATGGGGTGAGTGAGCCAGGGGCCCCTCCAGCGAGAGTGAATGGCGCTGTGAATGGCCGGCCTGCCCCTCAATGCCTCTGTGTGCCCCTTTAGAACTGGCACAGAACTGCCATTGTTGCGGGGTGATAAGCTGCTCTCCATGCAGGACCGCAGAGATGCCCCTACATCCATCCAAGCGTGAGTGTTGCCGCCATTAAATCGGGGGACGTGTTCCCCTCACGTTTCATAATTATTTGTTTGCCCCCCCCCCTCCCCTTTAACATAAAATATTAGTTCACCCAGCGCTGTTTCTATTGCTTCGCGAAAGATTCCATTCCACTCACCATATGAGAAACACACACCGCTGAAAGGCCACTCCGGGTTTTCCGGATCACCGACAATAACTCATCACACGCAGGTGAAGTGAATCGTCAGTGCAGCACCTAGACGGTGAAGGTGCAGACTGCCCCATACTGGAGGAGGTGTCGTCAGCCCCATCGCCGTCTCACGATGTCCAACTTTTGCTAAAACCTTATTCTTTCGTTATATGTCCTCAAAATTAACCCTAGGCCACGTTAAATTAATGTTCAACTAAACAATGAAATATTAGGCGCAGCCTGCCTTGTTTACTTTAAGTAACAGCAGAGTATTCTTGGTTGATGATCAATTGTTTGCAATATTTGCTCCCTCCCCAGACACAATGGACATAAGGAAATTCTTTACAAAGAAGCGGAAAGTAAGTCAAAATTTCTCGACGAGACAGGGCTTTTTTTTCCAACGGAAATGCTAGTGCAGTTAGCTGACTAGTCAATGTTAGGAGACGTATCGGCTAGCTTACTGTTAGCTATCATTACATCCAAACCCAGTAGCCTACCATACTGTAATGCCAGGAATGAGGCCAAGTCCGCTTGCATACGGTGAGTAACCAGAATACTTCTGTAGCCTAATTTAGGCTACTAGTATAACCTATTTGTTATACAGATCTGTAAATGTTACTGTAGTGCTGCCGTCGCATGTAGGTTGATAAAACTGCACCTGCTCATTGTGTGAAGTTATGTTTTGTGTCATCGCTTGACACAGTGTGATTTCGTGTTATGAAGGCTGCACGATGCCGTGTCACGCCTGTTCATCGTGTGAAAATGTGAATATTCTTATTTTTATACATACAGTTAAGGGTCACTATTGCTCAGCATGTTGTGCTACATCTAAAACTAAATAGAAAAAATACACAAGTTTAAATGCACCCATAAACTCATTGTTGGTGATAAATGGTGTCACATTCATTTAAATATCTCGGGCATTGCCGCGGGTAGCAGTTAAAAACGGGCTGATGAATATGGACTATTTGAATGAGGACTTATTGTTGAGTCTGTAAAATAGTCATTGAATTAAGTGACTTTTGTAGGTAAAATTAGGTGTTTAACAACCTG
>JAODKE010000020.1:19133946-19144780 GCA_026779605.1 Mormyrus hasselquistii | reverse complement strand
GCTTATTTAAATATAATTTGAGGCGGAAGTGGTGGGAGGGAGGTCTCCCTAAGCAAACCGGAAGTGGTGGCAAAAAGGGGGGGGGGAGGAAAACTTACCCTATTCCTGCCCCCCCCCCCCCCCCCCCCCAATATATATGCTAATTGGGTCTATTATTACTACTACTACTCCTATCATGTACATTTATGTATGTGGACTAAAATTTGGTGCACTGAGAACAGGCAGACAGTTGGTGCAAAAGCGAAGTTAATGACAAAAAAAAAATAATCAAACTTGTATGAACAAGAAATCAGAGTGAGCTCAAATCAGTTATTTATAAAAATTGTAAAATGTGACTGCAAAGTATTGCATGAATAAGCTATCAGTTTTCATGACTGTCTTTTGCTTCTTAATGTTGGCAATCTAGAGTAATCTAGTGGAGGATATTAAGGTCAAATGTATTTGCCCCCCACCCAATAGAAAACCTGGCCCCCCAGTTAAAATGCTCTAGAACCGCCCCTGCTTATGACGCTCGACTTCCCCTCGCGCCATTAGCCAGCTGCAGATGTGACCCCCAAAACTGCTTCTGTTTTTGTTTCAGTTTAATCTTGTTAACTGTTTTTTTTGAATTACATCTGTGTACTACGGAAGAGGATTAGGGCCATCATGAAAATATTATTTGAATTTTGACTTTTTCCTCAGAATTCTGACTTTAATGTTAGAATTCAAATAATATTTTCATGGTTTCCCTAATCCTCTTCCGTAGTTTTCTGTTGTGTTTTATCGTATTTATTTATTTACCATAACGTGGGTGTACTGGCATAAAATTAGGTGGCCGTAACAATTTACGTGGCGGCAAAAATCACATTACAGTATCAACTACATTTTTTAAGAATACATTTTTAAATGAACAAAAACAAAGAAAAAGATATTTGCCCCTCAACCACACATGTCCTACATTTTACTTTACCACGCACACACATATCTGTAAGAAGCGTTTTTATCGTACTATGTAGCTGTGGGACAGCACGCGAGTTTTCGGAGTGAGGTTCACTTTCAGAGAGTAAGATTCACTATCGCGCGGCGTGTCGCATTTTTCCAAAGCAGCCTCAGAATAATAGGCTTGCTCTTCCGTTCGTTGCGCAGGTGCTTTCAATTTCTGTGTCACTTGAGACCAAGGGGTCGTTATGAACAGAAAACCCCTGGTGACAGTACTTTTTTGACTGGTACAGTTGCTCACTTGAGTTGGTAATTAATTTCTAATCTCCTGAGCAGTCGCTCGGCATTTCAGACCAACATGGGGTAGCAAGGGATGGGGAAGAGGTGTCCGTAACGTTTCAGAATTTTGCATGGTTAACTATTGAAGACTTCCGTATTTCTTTATTACAGCTATTCCTATCCTACTACTGGGCAAGTTTACTTCCTTCTATAAACGGATAGAGGAACTGACCATTCTGTGGCAGGGCAAAGTTCGTTAATAAACCATTTTTTTTTTCATTTTTAATTGAAACATGAAGTTCTTTCCTTGGGAAATATTTGTATAAGTTGTATATCTAGGTTTTTTTTCAAATTTAAGGTGAGTTTTAAAGCTTTATTGTTCTTTTTCGTAATCTTTCAAAGGTTACGTGCATTTTTGCAAAATGTGCGTGTGCATTTCGGGGATGGGGGTGTTGGGTGGTGTTCTCGCTTTTAAATTCTCATTTATTTTTAAAAATAATTTTTGCCTTTAAGGAATGTGCTTTTGTTTATCTAATATCTTTCTTGATTTCGGATCATGAAAAAAATATATGCTAAAACTGAACGAAACTAGCCTACCATTTTTCCGGTTATGAGAACCGTTATTAAACGGGTAATAGTATGGTGTAGCAAGCGTGTAGCGTGTAGTTATTATATTAGTTGTTGTTTCTTCTCGGAGTTTACGGTTTCACCATTTATCTCTACACAGCTTGGAACTTTAACTCAGTCACAACATGAATTTTAACGTACAACCCTATAGGTCTCAAGTTAAACATTATATCTGTTATTCATCTTAAAGGTTAAAACATGTTATGAACCTGTAGTTAAAGAAAAAGATTTTGAGAAAGGTGCATTTTTTTTACCGCCGAATTTGAGTTAAAGTACGATTATATGTTATAATTCAATGATGTGACTGAATTGTGGTCATCACTGGGTGAGATAGGCGGTATGCCTACTGGTTCTGTTTCATTTTTCCAGCCGAACAGAATTGCAACAGATTAAAACATCACAGTGCTGTCAGAGCAGGGTCGAGACCAAAGGTTCCAGCAGGGAGAATATTGAAATATTTCTGAGTTAATGCTTCACTAGTGTCGAAGGACTTAATACCAGAAGAAAGGCCACCTGCTGTTGTTCATTTGCAATGTAAATAAAGGTTTGCATGGGGCTTGAGGCAAACTGGTAACTGGGACGAGATGCACAGACAAAGCAGATCTTTCTGTGAGTGGTGCGTGTGCTCTAATCACTCATGCTTTATTCCTGTAAGGGAAATTTGGGGCTTTACGTGCAAATACTAAACACTAGTGCTAACAGGCAGTCCCCTCAGGGTGTATACAAGGTCCTAGTGTACAGTTCTCTTTAGTTTGTCTGTAATGATCAGTGTCTGACTGGTCCACTCAGAGGTTTTATTTGATTACTTTCAGGAGCAGAGATGGCAGGGTATGGCCAAATGGGGGAGCTGACCGAGTACAAGAAGAGCCTCATCAAGCGCGACCTGGAGATGGGGATTGTGATGACGATTTTCCGCCAGAAGGTGGAGCGTCTGACAGTTCAGGTCATCATGGAGACCAGGCAGGTGGCCTGGATTCGGACTGCAGACAAAACGGACGGTGTCTGTAAGTGTCATGACCTAGAACCGGGTCCTGTATGCTGCCTAATCCTGGCCTCCACTGCCACTCTAAAAGGCTGCCCATAGCTTTATAATATCCGACATCTTGCTTAAAACTTGCCAAAAATGCAACAAGTCATCGTATTAAAACCTGTGTATATACGTTAGATGCACACACGTTACACAAGACGTATGGTAAAGTGTAAGAATCACCCAGTGTCCTCTTACAAAGCTCTGAAATACTCCTTGCTTTCTTTGTAGCTACAATAAGTGTATGATCTAAATCTTCATTCCATTTCTCTTGAAAGCTTGATGGCTTATATGCTAACTGACCTTTCCACAGTTCCATAGTCTACATAGCTGCCCCTGATTTGAACGAAAGCTGCCGTCCATTAACCGCCAAGCCAGTTGACCATTATTAATCCATATTTTTTTGATTTCATCAAGCGAAGGAAGTTTTATGTTTACATTATACGTCTCTTTCTGTGGGTTTCTTGTAATGGTTTTGGAAGAGGTTGGTTTGGTGCGTGTTGATGTCTATCAGTATGTGTGGGCCCTACATTTTTTTTTTCCTGTGAAGAGAATGATGGTTATCTGCGTTGTGTTGTCAAGAGTGAAAGTCCTGTATGGGCCTCTTTCTCTATAGCCCATACAGTTAGATTTTTCAAAAAGAGGCCGGTGCAGTCATTCATGTGCAGCCCGACTTTGGCGTTCCTGAACGTGTGACATTTTTAACGCATGGTGTCGGTGGTGTGTAAGGCAGTGTGGTTTGCATGTGCAGAAATGTGTTTCACTGTCATTCATGTTAGAGTTCTTCTTATGTTTCTGAGGAAACTGAGAAGGGTTCTTATCTAATTTGGCCTGTCGGATACATGTTGTTGCACAAGTTCCTAGTGAGAAGTTGTTGACTGATCCTGAGATCATTTTATAAAGTTTGTGAACACCATCATGATTTAATATGATTCTTTTTGCAGGTTTTTATTTGGCATAAATTATTTGGCAGACATTTTATTAATTGGCCTTTCTAAGATTTGTCTTTATGGGAAATTTGTCTTGAGGCATAATCGAGTATCTGTAGTACAGTAACCCATTATTGACTGATGTTTTCAAAATACAGTGAAACTAAACTATAGAAAGGTAGTTTTTGTAGAAGGCCGTGAATGCATATGCAGTACTAATGAACGTGTTACAGTTGGCTTTGTTTTAAAACATAATTTAATGGTACTTCATTAAAATAAAAAATACCTCTGCCGACAGCTATTTGATAGAAAGCAAGCATCGACTACTTAAATGCTTGTAAAGCAATTTTAAGTAAATTGCTTTAAAAACTAGTCCTATTTATTCCCACAGAAGGTGAATATGTGTATGTGCACAGATATAAGGAGACAGAGGTGTAAAACTTCAGGAGACAGAAATAGATTTGAAGTCAATCTTACAAATTTAGCTAGAAAGATGCAGCCTAGTAGGAAGGGCCATATCGTTTGGAATTCGGTAAAATTTGAGATAAATTCCAAATAAGAATGATTAAATCGTTCCTTCACTTTATTTTTTTTACCATTAAGTTACCTGTCAAACCCTCAGTGTTTTAGTGATTTGTGCAGTAATATCTATAAATTGTAAAGGTGTTGCTGGTTTGTTTCAAATGTTTTGTTTTTTTAATTTCTGGTGTATTTATGGGTGTAACGCTACACAAAATTCACGCTTCAGTGCATACTTCGGTTTTGTGTTCACGGTTTGGTGCGATTCCGTTAAAACAGGGAAAACAGATTTTTTTTATTATTATTATTTATTATTGAAGCACAACAGAACAGTTGTAAACCAAAGGTGATGCGTCTGAGCACATGTCTGAATAGCAAAACCTAGGCATATTGGCGTATTGTAAATAAATAAATATGTATAATAAATGTAAAAATGAAAACTGTAAAATAATATCAATAATGAACTAAATTCTGTCGAAATCTGGTGTTCTTCGTTACAAAGTATGATCACATATCTATAGCTATTAATACATATATAACCCTAATGATTATTTTTACCGCCCAAATTTACGTACCAAAGTGGCGAAAATACCTCAGGGAGACTAACTCGCAGAGACTTTTTCTGCCTTGGTCAGGTCGTACACACACTCGGATAATATCTTCTTAAATGAGTTAGCACGTTGGATGTGTTTCCAGCAACATATTCGAGTTCGGTATAACAGTTGAAAGACTTGGTTTTATCAACTATGAACTCTAAAGTGCTGGTGTAATTTGACCACTGAATATGACTGACTGCAACCGCCATAAGCTATAACCAACTCACAGCCAAAATTAGCATAATGTTTTCCGTGTTGAATATCTACTTATAAGTTCTTCCCTTGTCAATAAATGCAATCATTAACATTCATTTGTTTATAATACATTCGTTCGTTTTATAATTACGTCAGTTGGTGTTCTAAATGCTTTAGGCCTATATCATAACGTAATTATTGTTGACTGCTATAGGTTTTAAGACGTGTTTTAGTGATATTTGGGTACATTGTTTGATTTTATAAACGAGTTGTCATTTTTCCCATTTAAAATAAACCTTTTGGAATATAGGCTCCATCTATAGCCAGAATTGCCTCTACGTAGGATTACGTTTTATTAGCGATCCTTGCAAATTGGGGTACATTAGCTTCAACACGTACGTAACTCATCACTACTAATATATTCCAATTTTGGTATGTTGCCATTTGCACCACTACTACACTGTTACAAGCATTCACTATTTATCTTTGATATTTATTTATTTATTAGTACTCGTATGTACCAGTCTGCTGTTTTTACCATTGCATTATATATGTTCCATCGTTGTTTATTGTACATTGTTCAGCCTATTAAACAAGCGGTCAAGGCTGTCCCGTCAATCCTTGACATTTATGTATCAGGCTGTATGTACAGTAGCACCGCAGTTCGGGGAACGTTATTTCCTGTCAGGGTATGCAGTGAACTGAATACAGTGCGTGTGACAATAAATCCCCACTTGACTTAATTTGACTTGAAAGAGTATAGATTTGTGACTCAAGACTATGAGGGCATTTATCAAAACAGTTCATGCATACAGCACAACAGTACGGTTTAGCTACAAACGCCTGCCACTCACCCAAAACAATTAACTTGTGTTTCAAAAGCTAATAATTCCACAAATTAATTAGTTAGTGCAAAATGAATGGTACAATTAGCATTATTTTAATCATGAGAGCAAAAATATTTAGATAAATTGTCAGTATGTCAATGTAAGTCTGCCTTCTGAGCTCCAAAATTCTGAATGATAGTCATTTCCCACTTTCTCACTGACTTTGTTCCTGACCGATCATGGTTAGCACTGTTGCCTCACACCTCTGGGACCCGGGTTTGAGTCTCTGCCTGGGTTACATGTATGTGGAGTTTGCATGTTCTCTCTGTGTCATCGTGGGGTTTCCTCCGAGTACTCTGGTTTCCCCCCCACGGTCCAAAGACATGTTGAGGCTAATTGGAGTTAATAAATTGCCCGTAGGTGTGCATGTGTGAATGAATGGTAACCATGTGGTTACATCATGGTGTGGGGATTGCACTTTCTCTTTTGTAAAATGGAAATTGTCATTTGAGAAATGCTTCAAAGGAATCAAGAGAAACTGCAATAGCAGGGGTCAGCACCACGGTGAATTATGACGTAACTTTTAATGAAATCGCAGTTTTACCACGGGCACGGTATTTAAGAATGTAGTCTAAATAGTTTTTCTTTTACTCAGTCAAAACATTTTGCCACGGACACAGACATGTCTTGCCATGGACACATTTGTCTGTGTAGACAGGATGACAGTCCCTGCTTAAAACCAAACATTTTTTTTAGCCAGGTTTACCAGTAAAAACTTGCACTGATATTAACTCTATTGTAATACATTCTCTGCCACATTTGCAGTTTTTTTCAATTGCTTTGGGGCATTTCTCAAACGAACAGTAACATTTGCAAAAGAACAAGTGTAATCCCCACACCAGGATGTCACTTCTTATTCCTTCTGACTGTTGGAACAAAAGCAGAATTTTCCATCCATCTTAGACCCATTTATCCTGTTCAGGGCCACTGGAGGGCCTGGGCCTATGCTAGGTAGTATGAGGTACACCTAGACGGGATGTAAACATGCCGTCACGCCCAGCTCCGTCCGATCCTCGTGTGTACCACGCCCACCTCGTTACCTTGTGTTAATCCCTGATTTTTATCACCTGTTTCCTGTTTCTTTTGACTTGTACTGTGTATTTAGTCCGCGTCTGGGTTAGTCTTAGTAGATCGGTCATTGTGAAGTTCGTAATGTCAGTGGATGTCTGCCCTGCCTTTCGTCCAATAAACCCCGTTCCGCCTGACTTCCTGGCCTCGCTCGCCTGCTCCACACCGCGACAGAACATGACACATGCATCACGGTATGTCAATTGTTTTGAATATACCAGCCTGCCATACAAACGAATGACTGCAGTTTGAACAGGAATTCAGCTTGTTGAGGGAGGATAGGCCAGTTTATCTAACTCAGTGTTTCCCAATACAGTCCTTGGGACCTAGGAAAGAGAAGTAATGTGGACTGTCTGGCAGGGAGCTCGGAGGGAGCAAAAATGTGGACTGTCTGGGTGTCCCCATGGACCCAGTTGATAAACATCGGCCTAACTGCATGTTCTTGGATGTGCCGTAAAAGCCACACACCACAGTGAGAACCCGTCCTATCTGATGAGGTGTCCTAGGCGAGCAGCACTGCCCACCCCCCTAATGCAAATTGAACCTGGCTGGCAAGTCTGTCCCCCCTAAAGCTGGCACCCTAGGTGGCCTCCTAGGTTGGACAGGATTCCAACCCACAGACATGGAGGTGGGAACCCACAGCGCTGTCTACTGGGTCTCCACATCAGCCGATAAACTGCTATTTTATTTACTTTTGCACTATATTTGCTCTGGTTTCACTTGCGCTCTTCTAAAATACCCAAAGCCAAAAACATAAATTATCACAACGCATAATTAAAATTCCTTTTACCTATTGCATATCTGTTAAATTGTTCAAAGTTTTCATTCCTTCCCATATTAGTGGCTATAACCCTGTAATAACAAATGCGCACATACCATAATATTTGTCCTACGGATTTTTGTATTCAATAACAATATGGAAACAGCTATAATGAAATAGAAACTGCTGATGTTTTGGCTTTCAAATAAGCCCATAAACAAGGTTCTGTGCCAGAAACATGTGACTAAAATTGCAGTTAGACTCTTCTATAATGATAACTTTCTTTATTTTTCTCTGTAAGAGGTCCTAAGTTTTATGCACATCCGTACGGAACAGCTGACTTGAATATATATGCAATATATGATTCCTTAAGTATGATTTGATCTTCATATAAGTCATTGAGACAGTCTTATTCGATTGTTAACAATATCATATGTTTATTGGGGGCAGTGTGTGGCTCAGTGGGCTAAGACTGTGTGCCTGTAATCACAATGTGGTTGGTTCAAACCCAGCCTAAGTGCATCTGTGAGCCCTTGAGCAAGGCCCTTAACCCTCAGCTCACTGGGCACCCCCAGCAGGTGGTTGCCCTTCACAGACAGCTTACTCTACAAAGACCAAGTTGAGGAGGGTGTAAAAAAGAATTTCCCCACTGGGACAATAAAGGATCTGTTATTGAACAAATGTTGAATCTGGACTGCATAATTATGGCCCTAAGCCCATTGTTTGGCAAAGTACCCTCCACCCTGCATGCTGGCATTTTTCGGATGCAGTAGACCTTGGCTTTGTGGCTGATGGAATTTGGCCCTCGGGTGGTTTAAACAATCAAATACCTTCATGGGGAAAAAAAGCATGTGAAACCATCTTATTTATTAACTACCGGAACCTCCTTTATTGGCAGCGACCTCAACTGAGCGCTTTCTCTAGCTGCTTATTGGACCTGAACAGGGCTTAGAGCAGGTTTTTATAATCCTGTTTCATTTTGTGTGTGTTTTTGGGGTGTTTCTGCTTGTACATCTGACTTCAGATTACGTTTGAACATTACAGGACATGTCGTTCCAAGATACAAAATATCTTCACTGTACTGATAATTTGTTTCTGTGGATTGGGCAGTACTGGTCCTACCTGATGTGACGCCCCAGAGGGGCACCACCGCAGGAGCCCGCTGTCTGAAGCAAAGTACAATTGGCTGGCGAGTTGGTGCCCTCTGCGGGCAGTTGTGTTGCCTATAGGATGGACCGGCCCAGGGTTTGGGTCACCTTCACATGTGAGACCCAACTTCCTTAGCGTTGTATATGCAGTCAAACCTATTTTATCCGGACCTCCAATATATGGGCACCTCCCTCTACCAGGCAGCTCTAGGCACACGCATGCACAAATTAATTTTACACAACCAGTAGCTGTTGTTATGAGCCCCAGTCTAGGGTTGGGGTGTAACAGAGTGAAAGGGAAAGGGGACGTGGAGTAAGGGAAGGACAGGGTGCAATGGACAAGAGGGTATTTTTAAATATTTTTAAGTTTTTATTGACACGCCACAGATACAGAACAAATGACTGTCACTGCCTACGCATCTGACACACACACAGAGATCAAAGCGTCAAAGTCCGCGGATCGCGCGAAGACGTTAACCAAAACCCGGGCGAGAGTTTGAAACCAAATAGCAAGTAAACCAAAGCAAAAGTACAGACAAGGGCAAAGCGAAAATCAGAGATCCAATAAACCAAACAAACCATACACAGTAACATCCACCAAATAAAAGCAAACTGACAACAGTAATCAATAAGTCAGCAGAGCTCCCGAGACGTCTCGTTGTCGGCTTTTCAATTTGGAAGACGGAAATGACGAAAGCCGCATAGTGAAATGAACGTCGAATGGAGAACGAGCTAGAGCACAAGTCTGTGGGCGGAGTCTGCACGTGGAGGCTGAGTGATCGTCGAATGGAGGGCGAGCTAGAGCACGAGGCTGTGGGCGGAGTCTGCATGTGGAGGCGAAGTGAACGTTGAATGGAGAACAAGCTAGAGAACGATGCTGTGGGTGGAGCTGAACTTACAGTGGTGCGTAAAACTACAAAATAAGTGGCTTCAAAAAGGAAGCGTAGTGTCACGCCCCTCCAAAAGAAGCTTGATATCATTACAGAGATACAAAAAGGAAAATCACACAGAGTTGTCACAGACTATTTTGGAGAGGCTAAGTCTACGTAGACGATATTTGGAAGAGTAAAGAAAAAATCATCCAGCTCACTTGCTGCTGGTTAAAAACTGGATGACCACTGCAAGAACAAAACGGGATGATTTGCTAGCTCAGACTGAAATAACATCCTATTATAAGCCTTGCACCTCATACATTTCCTGTTTTATTTTTAGCAGCACTGCATCATGATACCAAGCTCTACCAAGCTTCACAAAGAGCATGGGGTTTTGATGTTGTTATGCAGTGTTCTGCTTTCTCCAGCCATAACAATCTGTAAAGTGCTGTGTTTGTTGCTCATTGATTAAGTGAAGGTGAAGATTAGATGACATTTTAGGAGCTTTTCATGCAGAAATCTGAATTGTCTTCTCACAAGCGTATATATCCCATGGTGTATACAAGAAGAAGAAGTAAAGGTCTGTGTCTGAGTCTATATATGTGTGTGTGTATTTATATATACAGCTCTGGCCACTCCAAAAAAATCTGCATTTTTAAATCCTGGTTTAATCATGGTTCTGCTGGCAGAGGCTACACTGAGCAGCAGGCTGCTTCTAGGCTCATAGTTTCTAAGACAGTAGTACAGAAGACCATAGTGAAGCAGAAGACACTGGGAATGACCAGAAACCAGCCAGGTAGCGGGCAGAGGCAACTTTTTAATGCCAGAGATGACCGTTAACTTATCCGACAGTTTCTGATGAATCGTAGGATCAAGTGACCTTTAAAAGAAGTGGGAAACTTTAAGTGCAGGTGTGAAGTGCACTGCTAGGACAGCATTAGTTCAAATACAAGAACTCGTGGCCATAGGTGGAAATTAGCGGGAGAACATTTCAAGCTAGATTTAAGGA